>LBNU01037336.1:24594-40858 GCA_014162995.1 Artemisia annua | reverse complement strand
GGGTGGGACCCACTGATGAGCTTTTGACAAGCTTGTGAAATAGCCTAAGTACACTGAAGACTCAGCATACTCAGTGGAATGGACAAAAGTACAAGCTACTAGCAGCCTAGATAAATAAGCTTGAAATTGAAAGATGAGCACTGGAACTTAAAGATGGCTTGTTATGCTTCTCAAAAAGCCAAGGTACTCAAGCTAAAGCTCAGTGATGAGCTTATGAGAGCTTACGGAAAATGGCTCACTTACACTGACTGCTCAGTGTAATGAGTTAATTTGGACAAGCAACAAAAACATAATGAGCATTACACAGAAGCAATAAATGGAAAACAAAAGCAAGCATAAAAAGATAGACAGCTAGGCTACTCAAAACAACAACTAACACAAGCTAAAGCTAACAATCAAAGATTTTGCAAACTAATGAAACTGACTAGCAACCTAGTGCACAGGGCAACTTTTTGAAAATCAGTTAAGTTCAAAGCAGCAAATAAGCAGTTTACAAGGCAATCAAAAAATTATAAAAAATACTACCAACAAGCTGAGCAACAAAATTATGAAACCCTATGATCACAAGTTCTAAATACAAGGATCAAAGCCTACACAAAATTCCACATTTTATTCAAAAATTGCAAAGCTGCACTTTTGACTTTTGATGAAAATTGAGATTTTGACTTTTGTGAATTTTGAGTTTGATTTTCTCACTGATTATGGTATGTTAGACCTAAATGAGATCAAATCTAACAAACTTAATCACTTGTGAACAAATTTGATGAAATTAGAACTTGAAAACCTTAACTGTGAATGATAAAAATGAGATCAAAGATGAAATTGACTTTTTGTCAAATGGTAACTTGATTTTATGGTTTCTAAGTTATAAGTGAGACTGAAGACACATGAAACAAGCAAGAACCACAACTATACCACACTGAAACACAGATTTGCAGGCAATACCAAACACCCCTTATTGACAACAGATTTGTGATTTTCACTTCAAATCAATGTTCTAGATCATGAAACAGGTTCTTAACTACTTATTATGATCTAGCAAACATGTTCAACCATAGAAATCATAAGTACAACAACCAATTCACCAAATACTCAAATCACTTATTTTTATCAGTTAAAAAGAAAAGTTGAGCAACAAGTGAAATCCAAGAACAAGTACCAATTCTTATGCAATAACTTACTAACATACACTATTAGAACACAAAAAACACACAAAGTGATACTAATGAGCAATTCTACAGTTAAAAGCTAAAATGAGTGAAAAGCTTACAACTGCCACCAAGCCAAAAACCAATGAACAAGGACCAAAGAACATTCCTATAGGCTCCCCACAGAACCACTAACCCATGGCCATCCACAATTTACCATGCTCCAGCCATCTTCTTCATAAACCTGCAACTTTTTATTTTTTCTTTATTTTTCTTGATTTTTGGTATTTTTGATCTTTTGAACCTAGACTGGATTTTAAGGTTTCTAATAGCTTTAATAAGCTATCTAGGAGCTTATGTGTACCTAAGAGTCCAAGAACATAGCTAACACTTACATTAAACTACAAATGTAATTTTCAAGTGAAAATGTCAAAGCTTGGAATTGTAACTTAAACTTGAAATTGATTAATGAAAAAGATTCACATTACACTGAAAACACTTGAAACAATACTGAAAAGCTTTAAATTACAATGAACTTGAGAAAATTAACCTAACGAGCTAAATTATACTAAGTTACTCTCGATAGCTAACTATGCTCCATCTCTTTCTTTATATATCACTCCATTAGGGTTTGTGTGACCCTCTGAACCTTCCCACTTGCCTTTTCAACCGTTGGATGCTCCAAATTCAATCCTGACCATTAACGACTTTTGGCGCCAAAAAATATTTATAAACTGTTAAAGACCGTTTGAGTGGATTAGGTGAAGCAATAAATGTTGGAAAAGGTTAATGAGACAATTAGGTGGCTATGGAGGTGGGGAGCCATGTGGGAGAGATGGGGAGGTGATAAAGTACCCTGGAAATGGGGAATGCTGTTGGGAGGGATGATGGGTTTGACCGTGGGGTTTGACCAAGGGGGGGAGTAATAAACGTGGGTTTATGATTTTGATTTTGGGCCGGGTAATAATAAAAGGGGATTGGGCTGGGTTGGCTGGGTTGGTGAAATGGAGATGGGCTTGGGGTGTAATAATAAACAAGGGTCCGTTTGGTTTTGTTATTAACACAAGGACCATAAATGTAAATTCACCAAACATGAGGGACTGAACTTGTGCATTTTCCAAAATTCTCACAAGGACCAATATTGCCATATTCCAACAACACAAGGACCATAAATCCATTTTTGCATTTTTCAAATACCCAAGGACCATTTCTGTAATTTTCCCAAAGTTCAGGGACCAAAACTGCCATTTTTCCAAAAATTCATTCAAGGACTATTTTTGACAACTTAAAACATTTCAAGGACCTTAAATGATGAAACTCCACTTTTGTAGATTTCAGGGACTAGTTTTGCCAATTTTTGAAAGTTGGGGGACTAAAACTGCCAATTCTGCAAACTTTGCTCATTTTTCATTTGTTTTTAAACATTTTGCATTTAAGACACATAAAACACGATCCTTGGATATTTTCATCATTTTGATGTGATTTTGCGTGTTTTCAGATGTTTTGTGTTTCAGAATTGACCAAAAATGATGAGTGTTTGAGCACTCATCACAAATATTTTTAAAACTAGATCATGTCATGTTCAACAAAGCAAATTGATCATCAACTTTATGTTAAAAATGACTAAACTATAAACATCCTTTTACAACGTGCATGCAATTTTTTTTTTCAGTATTTACAATTGTATAGCGTGTATCACATTGTTGGTCTGATATGACATTCATAATGTGATTAAGCATTGAGACATTTTAAAAAAATGAAGTCTTAAAATATTAAGCCAACATAGTTATTTATTACTGTATGAAATTGTGTTGGTTTTGCTTTGAAATCAATAGCTTGCAGCATACTAATCATAAAATAAATGCAAATTATAATAAGTATGACTATAATAACATTAGGTAAAACACTTTAAAGTACTTTTGGTATACATGTTTTAAAACAAATTAATTTAAAAAATACAATGTAATTTAATAGAAAAAGAAAATAAAAGTCTATAACCATAACTACCTATTAACTTTTTAAGCCTTCTAATAAATGTTATTTTTAAAACACCTCTACAATTTATATGCAAACGAGTTGATGGTACATATAGTTTTAAAAATTGAACCGGACCAACGGGTTCAATCAATTTAAGCAGGAACAGGAGTCGCCACCGGTTTGGATAGCCAATAATAGCCATCTGAACAAACCTGTGATGACCGTCTTAAAGGTCATTTAGACAAACTAAATTAATTTAAAATTTCAAGATTAAAGATTTCAATTTTTTCTCAAAAATGGATATTAACTTTTTTATAAGTAATATAGATGTGTACAGTGTCTTTGAATCCACAAAATGACAAGAACAGGACTTTATATCACAACTTTTATTTATGTCCAATAGATGTGATAGGTCGAATTTTAATTTTGAAAATGTCATGTACATGCATAATACATAACAGAAGACCATTTTTACAACTCAAAATCCACTTATTAAAAGCAACCAAACAGAAGTAATTACAGGACTAGTGAACAAGTTTATTGTTTCCCGGACGAAGTGACGATCTAAAATAATAAAAGTAGTGGTGCATTTCTTGTTTACTTTATTCCAGTAGAGCAATGGATCTTATAGTTTTCTGATTTAATCATCCAGATAATACCTATATGCATATAAGGGGCTATTTTGGGGCTGAGATTTTAATGTGCTACCAAAGTAGGCAAACAAAGGTGTATGATACGGTATTCCATTAAATTCGAGCCATCTTTTCAACATTCACTAATCACTATTCATATTTCAACAAATATAGAAACCTATCAATAGCAAGATATAAAAGTGAATGTTCAATACCATTACAATTACCTTGCATCATTAATATTTTCAAATTCAAAAGTATGGCTCCCTTTCAACTTTTCTTTATGTTAAATCACCGTATATATCAGTGACACAAAGTCACAAACATATGTATTCTGTGTACTAGTATCTTAAATGGTAACAATATAGCATTATCTATGTTATATACAAAGGGTGCATTACCGATTTGAAACTTATAAAACATAAAAATTAGTAATGTGTTCTTACCAAAGTACCCGTTATTAAAAATGGTAACAAAATCTTCACTAAATTAATAGTTGAAATATTGTTAATTCTCAAACTGTTATCATTTTTTTTATAACCCATAAACTTTTTTCTCTCAATGATTATAAATTATACTTATATATAATTGTTGTATTAAGGATCACACTAAAACCACAAGTTCACATGTATAATTATTTGTCGCTATACACCGTTGCTTTACGTCAGTATTCATCTAGTAAGTAAGTATGCCATGCCTAAATTATACCTATAAATTTTTTCTCTCAATTTTTTTTTTATTTTTTATTTTTTTATTTTTTTAAACTTAAAAAACTTAAATGTGAGTAATATGTTATGCCTAAAATACCCCTTAAATATTAATGTGTTAAGCTTAATTGCTTGAAATTTCAAATTTTGTTTGACATTCTACCAAAAATAGTTGAATTATATTTAGAAAAATTTGTCTTATGTTGCTTGAACCATACACGATTGAAAAAAAGTTCATTCATCATTTACTTTCAGTAAATAATTTATACGTTCTTTGATACATTTTAAAAAAACTGATCTTTTAGTTGAATTATCATACGTTACAATATTTATCAAATAAATTTTGATTATTTTACGTTATATGTGTAAACGTTACACAAAACACTTAACCAAAATATTGCAACTATGATTATATGTAGTTATAAAATCTTGTCGCTATACACGGTACTCGCTCAATGGTTTATAATATATCAAAGACATGTCTTAAATTCTTTAGGTAAATCCGTAAATGTATAATATTATCTATACTACTTATAAAGGAAAAACAGTCAAAGTGAAAAGTTGAGTTTTCAACACTTGGTCATATGAGAGAGAAAAATAATATAATTAATACTTTTATTAAAACATCCAATTACTTAAAAGTACAATGATTTATTCACATTGTATAACCAATTAAAAACATATCTACCAAATTAAATACAACCAATTAAAACACCACAAAGTACAATAAAATTTTCATAATGTACAATTTAAATAATCTACAATATAATCCATATGAAATAATTAAACATACTAATTAATGTTATTTTTAAACACCCTAAAATGAAAAGTACATGTTATTATACACATTATACAAATTAATAAAACACACAAAGCTTCATACAACCTAACAAGTTGATGGTACATATAGTTTTGAAAACTAGACGGGACCAACGGGTTCAACCGGGAACCGGTGTCGCCACCGGTTCGGCTAACCAATAAAAACCATCTGAAAACGAACCAGAGAGGACCCGTTGAAACCGATACAAACGGGTGAATCAGACCTCATCGAGATCTATTTCTCCGGTTAATCGTTACAGGGTACCCGAAGGAAAAACTGAAAAGTGAAAAGTTGAAACTAAAAAAGGAAATGTTGAGAACATATATTTCAAAAGGAAACTATTAATACAAATCACAAATCGGGTTGACCCGGGACGCTTCAAACCCAGCGGGTTGACCCGGTTGAATTTGACCCGTTTTCGACCCGACCTAGCAAGTTGACCCGGTTTAAATCGACCCTTTTTCGACAGGAACGGTTCAACCGGTTGAACCACCCGAGTCGAACCGGGTTTCAAAACATTATGTTTAATTCTGAAATCTTCAAACTTTTATTATTTTTCGTTTATAACCTATAAACTTTTCTTTTTTTCAATAAACTATCTGTCGCTATAAAATCCCGTTGCTATGCACGGGTACTCGTCTAGTTGATATAAATCACATTTAGAAAATCACAACCCTACTAATATAAGGAAAATCCACTTATAAGTGACTGGTATCAATAATTTTTTGACACATCAAAGGGCTTGTGTCCTAATGGTACCTTTTATTATGTGAAAAGCGTACATATGTCCTCTTTCAAACATTTGAAGTATCTTCAGATACATGTTAAGTTAAACGGGTCATGATTGTTGAATATAGAAAACTTCCACATTACCCTTGCCAATTTGTATTGTAACTTTCTATGTTTTGATGAAATGATACTACAGTAATATTTTATGTCTTGATGAAATGATACTTTTTGATTTAGTCTTTTCATATTAATCAAAATAAAAATAATAAAAAGTAAAAGTGGTAAGAGGTAGACGATAATTATTGCATAGTAAAAATGATGTGAATAGTGAGACGGTATGTTGATTTGATGTTGAGCTGTTAGCAGTCGTTGGCACGCGGAAATGCCCTTTATTGCACAACCAACAAGAAGTGATTATAATTGGATGACAAATTGACAATTTATACTTAAAAAATATATATATAATAAAAAAAAGAGGAAGTGAATGTTTAATTTACACATAATTGTTATTCGCTTAAATAATATATTTGTTACAACAAATTGTGTAAAAAAAAACATCTACTTAACCACAGCTAGCTTTAGGGGGCAACAACCGCAGGTAGAATCATAAGAAGACATGGAAATGTCAATAATTCCTCTACAAATGTAACGTGTAGAATCAGTCAACATTAGACAGTAATGAAGATTTAGAAAGAAAAAAAAAAATGTCGTCGTAGTCAATCTGTCCAAAATATGTAAGTCTGTATATTTTGGAACTCTAGTGATACATATGTTTGAAGTGTGGAATATTTCAGACAAATGTGACAGATGTATGTATTTGATGCATGTGTCAATGTGTGTGTGATGTGATTCAAATTTTAATGTGTAAATAATGTTTACAAGATCCAGTGAGGTTGCACATGCAACTCAAATAAACTCCCATGGAAAACATGAAAGATCTATTAGTTTTGTCTCTAGATAATATAAAACTCTATTTTCTTGACAATGTGTTTGTTGTTGACAGGAACTATGAAACACAACCGTATAGTTTGTAAGTCCTCATGTTCACGTATCTGCGAGATACTGGAAAAAATAGACTCGATTCATCTGAGTCTAGTAATCAACAAGAACTTTGTTTGATGAATCTTGTTGTGTCCGAAGAAAAAAAAACACGACACGTTATAACATGAGCTCATTTAATTAGCAATGCAAGTCACTTGACCCATTCATTTTGTCACATTTACAAAAGGCCAACATCATATGTGCACAGAGGACTAAAAGGAATAAAATTCATCAAGAAGTGTCCAAATAACAAGTGTGGCACATGACAGATAGATTGAAAGATACATGATGCCCAAGTGCCCAACATATGACAAGTACATTAACCAACCCAATCATTCTCAACTGAGATCCTGTTTCCAAGCGCCAAATTTTCAATTCAAACTTTATTTCTCCCACTCAAAACCATTCCGACATGCAGCTTGTAAACCGAAACAATATCATCAATTCATAAACCGGGCAATAATAAAGAGCATTTCGGATAGAGGGGGCCTTTTAGTAAAAAAAATGCCACATTAGAGTTTACACCGAAGTAAATGATATGCATTTATTGCTGAAAGACATACGATGTAGATATGCGGAAGATGTTTAACCATAAAGACCGCTAAAACTAATTGCATACAAATTTTCGCCGGTCAAAAGTTCGCCACAAATGGACCAAACAAGTCACTAAAACAACAATTCCTTTTCCTTCCCAACAGTGCTGATACTTGATACTAGTACAGAGTACACAAATCACCAAAATATTCAACTTCAGTGTACAACTAAAACTGATACAAATGAATGTTTGATGCATATAAGACGTGTACATTTCAGGGTTTGATTCAAATAATCTTTTTACCGCTCGTTCTTGAAAAAAAAGAGCTACTTTTATTAACATGTAAAACTGAACATAAAAATCACCGTGGCTTGTTCATTAACTGTCACATTTCAAGATTTTATGGATTTCTTCTCTTGTGGGCATGGCTGGAATCGCTCCTTTCTTGGTTACGGTTAAGGCTCCACACGCGTTTGCAAAAAGAAGCGCTTCTCTTAGTCTTGTTTCGTCCTACATTACAGTCAAGATATATAAATTGATCATTTTGTGGATAAAAAGAAAAAACATAGTCCTGAAAAATAAATGAAACTGATAGATAATAGTGTACCTTATAAAGATTCGTATCCGAAGCTAAAACGCTCAAAATTCCACCAACAAACGCATCTCCAGCACCCGTAGTATCAACCGCCTTTACTTTAACACCAGGAACTCTACCCTTAAATTGCTGCACAAACGATTTACATATTTCATTTATGACAGGAACCACAAAATAGGAAACCTCAGAAGATAAGGATTAAGGATCCTTGCCTGCGTATAATATCTACACCCATCTGGCCCTTCACTTACGAGCAAAAGCTTAAGCTTGGGGTGAAAAAGCTTATTCAGCACCACATTATCATCATACGGGTCGTCACCCCCTGTCAAAAACGTAATTTCATCCTCGCTTACCTGTGTATGCATTGATAATATCGATATTAGTACATAGAAAAAGAAAAATATCTCGAATGTAAGTTTACTTTTTATGCTCTCAAAACCTGACAGTATACCTTAATGACATCTGCTTGATCCCATATACTCATTATGCCTTCACGAGCAGCATCCGCTGATGGCCACAACGGTAATCTCAAATTGACATCATAAGACAGTATACAACCAGACTTCTTTGCTAAGGACATTGCAGCTAAATGTGTTGACTTGCATGGTTCGTCTATTAAACTAATAGAACCATAGTGGAATATACTAGCCTGTATGAAATCATAACTGAATTAGCAGTGATAAAAAGTTAGGTATGTTTCTTTAAAAGAAAAGATAAATGTGCACCTGCTTGATAAGATTCACGTCAAGTTCTGATTCATGAAGAAGCATATCTGCACTTGGATTACGGAAAAACATAAATTCCCTCTCTCCATCAGATCTTAGAGTAACAAAAGCTAGTGCTGTTCTTGCATTTTGGTCAAATCGCATTCCTGAGTTGTTGACTTTGTTTTCCTGTAAAATGTCGGCTAACATGTGCCCAAATTCATCGTCACCCACCTAAAAAAAAGCAAAAATTGGTTCTTTCACTACTGATTATCTAGTTTATATCATATCACATGACTTGAGGTGAAAAAAATTTTAAAATCAAAAATTTGCATTTTGGGGCTACCTTGCCTATGAAGGCTGATGAACCTCCTAATCTTGAAATACCAACAGCAACATTAGCAGGGGCCCCGCCAGGAGCTTTTTGAAATGAGGGTGCTTCTGCAAGTGAAACTCCGGAAACTGAAGGCACAAAATCGATCAACATTTCACCAAAACATACAACAAGAGAACCCTTTGTTGCTGAGCCTCCATTTGAATGCAACGACAGGCCATTTAAACCATCTGAATCCATGAAAAAAGCTATTAATTAGCAATAATACTAGTAGAGTATCAGGGAATATGGCATTTGCAACAGTGTTGAGTCTAACTATCTCTTAACAGTGCGACTATAACTATCTGAGAGTTAGATAGTCATTTTTGAATTACTAACATCAGTTTTGGATAAATAGTCTTCATACAATACAATCAAAATAGTTATCTAAGGGTTAAACAAAATAGCTAATTTACCCTTTGCTATAACCTATTTTCAGAACTTTAAGTTTCATTTTGTGTCTACTTTTTTCACAAAGATGTCAATTTTAGTCTTTTTTTTTTTTTTTTTTAATTATTCTTAAATGATCAAGATTTGGCAAACATTCAAACAAGTGATTATTGATACAACTTCAAGCATAAGCACATCCAAAAAATTCTTTCCACGACCCATTTTTACTAAAGTTGATTACTTTATTGCGATTATTCAATATCACATGAACACAAAACAGACATCCAAACGCCCTCTTAAGTCTTAACGACCCCTTCTTTCTTTTCACGTAATGTTACAAACTTTTACTTTCATCTTTTATCAGCACGCCTTTGTTACAATGCACCACAATTTGAAACGGAATGGCAATAGTAAAACCGTTCTAAAATTTTACTAAAAAACAGAATCATCCAATCATTCATTAGATCAAGATTTCACGTAAATACGTTAATCCAATATCCCATAACCTGATAATCACATTCAAAACGCACATCCAAACACCATCTTATAAAGTATAAACGCCATTCGTTAATCGTTTTAATGCACCACAAACCGAAAAAGTATAACTTACGTTACGCATTTACTAAAAAACAACAGAACCAACCAAATATTTCATAACTAAAGATCACATAAACAAGTAGGTCTGATTAACTTACCTACTAAAAACCCTTAACTAAAAACCAACAATAATTTAACAATATAATCACAATGTGATTTGAATACCAAATTATAACATAAACCCATTACATGCAATCAAATCAATAACAGATCAGATCATCAAAAAACCAAATCAAGATCATGCAATATAAAACTGACCCAGATAATAAAAATGATTAAAAGTTACCTGAAATGGGTTTATCAGCCATGTGGGTAAGCAGTAAAATAACACAAAAATTGAATCTTGAAATTAGCTGCAAAAGCAGAGTAAAATATTATGTAAAAAAGATGGTGATTTAATGAGAATGTGAAGATGGTTTGAAGGAAAAGATTGATTACCAATAAAGAATGGGGTTTTGAAGGATTATGAAATGGGGTTTTGAAGATGAATCTTGAAATTGATATGATGATACTATTTTGCCTCTAGATTTCAGTTGTTATACGGAGAGTACGAGTATATATTATGTTTTTGGTTTATTTGGATTTCTTTAATTAGCTTTTGGTTTTCAATTTTGGTGTGTTGTGAATGTGAACATTTTTATTTTTAATTGGAATTTTTTTAAATACTTGTTGTTCTTTTTGGAAAAATGAAATGTAAACTTTTGACAAACTAGTAGACGGAGTTTTTGTTAGATGGCGTAAACCTAGTTTGTATTATGCTTTATTGATTGACTTGTTTATAAATTTAAAATTTTAATGAATTATGAGCCTCGATAAATCGGATTTGGGCTTATTAATATATCATTTAATTCTCTTCCGTAATTTGAGTGGTGTAATCACGAAATCTCGGATTTGAATTGAAAACCAAAAACATTAAAGCAATAATAAAATATTGATGAAGATTAAAGACACTTGACAGCAAACGGAATTGGTTTTCAAACAGCAGCAACAAAAGCATAAACAAGCAACAAAATGAAAAGCATTAAGACAAACATAATTTGTTGTTGAAGACATCTGACAGCAAACGAGAGAAATTTTCAAAATGCAGTAGCAAAAGCAAGATAAGCAAAGCAAATAAGCAATGTTTTTTGCAGAAGGCTGCAATGGCGCGTGGCGGCGTGTCAGGCGGCTGACGGTGGTGATTTCGATTGGGTTATGTATATAACTGAAAATTGAAGAAAATAACGTTAACTGTGTCAGTTAACTCCAAATTGTTTAAAAGTTATAGCCAAAACAAGATGCGGTTAAGGATTTCACCGGGAATTTGAATTTTTTGTAAAGAAAAGGAATACTTTAGGGTTTGACAGGGTGACCTAGAGGCAGCTCAACGTAGCCACTTAGGTGTAAGGATCACCCGCTCTGATATCATGATATAAGCTTATGATTCATTAAGATTTTAGGTTTATAAATAGTCAGTTAATAGAGTATAATATCAACGGGAATTACATCATTCAACATTAATCACTTCAATTCATTATTTATTTATTTATTTATTTATTTTTAATACCGATCATGGTTTAAATTTATAATAATGTAATAAACAATATGACGTACCAATATGAACTCTCTATTAACATATACTACTAAACTAGAATAGCACCGGCCGGCCGCGTTGCGGCCGTGCGGTTTTTTTGTCGTTGTAGTTGGTATAATTCATAAGCAAATACAAATTAGGTAATAACGATTTGCGACTATAATTACAAATCTGAAAATGTATTTATATGCTTTTAGGAACATCAGTTCATTTAGACGCATTCATTGGACTGATACATGGTAGAGCATCATCATCTATCATACTACATGTTGAACTAAACTTGGTATCAGCCTTCATCTTCAACAGCTTTATTTCGTATATCCGCGATACCATTCGCAGCCGAGTGTCTTCACATCAGATATACATCATGCTTTGAGTTGGCCCAAACCAAGTTCCTAGTTGTACAACACAAACACGGGTCAGTTACTACATTAACACAGTTCACATCAGTTCATTTACTACATTAACATGGGTCACAAACCTGAGTAAGCTACACACACCTTACTCACAGCTTATGATATCATACTTCAGGATATGTAAAGGATTTGCACAAAACGAAATTACCAAATATAGATTTGATCAATGAAGCAACCTCTTTATAACCAAGTATTGCCAAAAAATGGAAGGATGTTGTTTCGATGGGCCTGCTGCGTTCATTTATAATTGGACCGGTCTCTGTCTGCAATGCACTTTTCTAGGAACCAACTTTATGAGGTTGACACAACAATCTAAATACAACTTCCTTTCCATGGCCATTTGGTGGTCTGGACTTTGGTCTGGACCTGAAACGGAAAATTGCAGCATCTATAAGATGGTCGTACACTCACATAGACTATATACTTGTCAAGAAAAAAAGTATACCATGTCCGTGGAGTACCGATCCCAATAGCGTGTTATTAAAGATAACTTGATACAGATAACAGAGCTCTTTTTTACCACAAAACAGTTTCTAGCATTTGCATATATAACCAACAAATAAATATAAAACATGATGAAGTGTCGAAAGTAATTTAAGGTTCCATGTATTGAAGGTATAATCATTGATGTTAAGAGGTGCTACTGATGCAAATGCTACACTTTCCATTGAGAGCTGGTCCTTGTTTACAACTACACTTTCCATACATTAAACCAAAACCTTGATTATCAGTTATTAGATATCAGACAGGGTGTTTGGCATTGTGCTATAGCAGATAGTGTTTAGATATGGTTATGTTATTTGAAGTTATGATTAGATTAGCTGTTCTTTAAATGTTTGGAAAAATTTCTAAGTATCTAAAATATTACATGTAGACTTCAATAGTCAATAGTCCTAATACACATCAAAATATTTAGGCAAAAAATGAAATGACTGAAGTCGGCGTAAATCTGTTTTTAGTGCATACAACCTTGTAATTTGTTTTCATTGTTACTTTTAGAGTATAATTTTTAGTGGCAGGCAACATGTATAATTATGTATAAGCTAATAACTGAAGTCAAATATGACATTAACAGACCTTATATACCTTTTATTATTAGACAACATATCCAAATATTGCATGACAGTGCGGGCAAACGCGATTACAATCACCAATAAATTTATAATCTTAAGGAGGGCCTGAAAAAAGACAAAAAAGTATGAACATTAAGCCAAGAATTAAAAGGAGGTAACAGATAAGCATAAAGTATGACAAAGTAAGAATCTACGAACACAAATATGACCTCGCATAACCGGTCTGTTGGAATTGGCTGGTCGTTGTGAACCCCTAACAGGCGGTCGAGGCGTTTGGACAAAACCTGAAATGCAATAAAACTTACTCCATAACTTTTAGCTAATGTAACGAACACGCGATGTTTTCAATATTCGATTGTCTAATGATCGATCAAACTACCTGTATGTCTAAGCCGTGTGCATCTACTACAGCCCTGCAAAGATGGCAGCATTATTTGAGATTGTTGGTGAAAATGCCCTCCACCACTATGACTACAACCCAAACCTACGTTCTGTGTTACAGGGCCTGCGAGTAATTCAGAAATAACAATAACACAATAGTTATTGGAAAGCTTAATTCTCATTATTTTAATACAAACACATAGAGAAAGAGAATGTTTTTTACCTCGTACCCTGCATCTGTGGACCGCCTCTAGCATTAAAAACTCGTTGCTGAGTCAACGCTAAAGGCATATGCATACGAAGATTATACACGTTCCCTGCCACATAAGCATTGTCAAACGTTTGCACGCCCCCATCAGAATAATCCCTACGAACGTCTCTAACAACACTTGCACCAAAGTTAAGCACTTTTGGTCCGGGTGTACATCCTGCACAGAGCAACCAAAAAAAAAAAAAAATAATAATAAAATAAAAAAAATGAAAGTGTGCATACATGTTGCAACATAAACATAAAATCATTTATTATCTTGGAAAACAATAATTAAGAAAATAGTAAACAACAAAGCTGTTGTAGTTGCGTATATTGGATCGGAAAACATATGAGCAGGGAGTTGTGCTAACAATTGAGTTAAACCATGTTGTGTACTACACAGATGGTCTATGAAGTGCCATTCCCCATAGTATCAGTAACAACTCTTCTATCGACGCTAAATACTGGCTAACACTCTGAATCAGAAGTAGAACCCAAAAACAAACCAAGTCTCAGCTATTATTATGGGATTTAAGATGTTGCCCCGTTAACCCAAAAAAAAAACCAATTGATTGGCCCTGAATAGTCAACTAAAGTCAACCAAGTATTTAGTCAACAAAAGTCAAGCCATCTAGGGTCAAAACCAACCAAGAGGAGTATAGGAGTTCTTCCCGGGTCGTTTATGTCCCGACGAAGCGTGAAATTGTGTTTAAAACGGTTCTGAGATCAAGTGATTATGAAACGATGATGGGAAAGTGAGGTTTGTAGGATTTAAACTACCAAATTATCAACGAAAAAGATTATTAAACACTACAAACGATTACTGAGAATAAGGAAACGATTACGAATCTAAAAATATACGTTTACGTTTAATTAAACGTATACGTACAAAAATAAAAGTGAAAATGAAAATCTAAAAACACCTAGGTGATGAAAATCATAATTTTATGATCCTAAAAATAAAAGAAAATTTTAAGAAAAATAAAATTATGTTTATTTAACGTATTAATTACAATATTAATTAATAATACTATTTATATATTAATAAACTAATTAATTAATAAATACTAATAAACTTTAGGATTAAATCTGAAAACTTTTTCTAAAAGATACTACATATACTTACAGGAACTCCAAGAAAATATAAAAATGGAAAGTGCTTTTTTGAAAAAGTGGAAAAATAATCAAAAAGCTTAAGCTCTTAAATAGAAAGCTATCCATTTCTTAAAAATGATGAATTTTTTGTGTTTTCATTTTATAGAATCTCATTTAAACTACTATAAAATGAAACTTTAATAAAACCAAATGAGAAAACTGAAAAACAAAGAAAATTAGAGCTTATGATGCAGTTAAGGTCCTTTTGCCTTAATATGAAACCAAAAAGCTCAAACAAGCTATAAACTGAAAACCAAACCAAATATGATGAAAAATAAGTTAACTAACTGAAACAGTGAAATGATACAAGGAGATTCACTGATAAAGCTGTAGAATAAGCCAATAAGCAAATCAATTTTCACCAGACAACAAAACAACCCTGCAGTCACTTTGAGGTCAAGTTTAAGGGCATATGAATAACTGAAAAAGCCCAAAATAGAACTTGAGTGCAGATGAGTGGACAAGTCTCCAAAAAATACCAAAACTCACCAAGTGGGTTCCACTGGAAGAGTTATTAGGACTTATGAAAACCTTAGTTTCACTGAGTCGTTCAGTGGAATTCACACAAATGGACAATAAAAGCTTCCTCGCAGCCTATCAAATGAGCTAGAAAAGAGAATATGAGCAATGAACCTTGAGATTCTTACTAAGCTTCTCAAAAAGCCTAAATTAGCTCAGCTTAAATCAGTATAAATGATCTTATTAGTATGCTTTATGGATATATATTGCTTACTTAATCCATTAGTAATCTCTTAGTTAGTAAGGGTTTTTTTCAAGACTATTATGAAGATGAATTAAGCAAACAGAATAAGCGATTAAATTTGAGAAACAAGCATTACAACCAACAAGCTAGCCAGAAGGCTTTCTAAAACACCAGAAATTCCACAAAGGCTAACCTTAGAAAATGAACAACTTCAAGCTTATGAAAGCTGGTAAAAGACGTGTGCACTTTCTCAGAAAATGGTCCAAAATAAGCACTAAAAAGCTTTCACAATAAGCTTACTAAAAATTATCAAAAATCAACAACAGCCAACTCAAGCAATCAAAAATATTGAGAATCACAATCACAAGCCACAATCCAAGTATAAGCCTTAGAGCATTAATTCACCAATATTGTTTATCATAAAATACTTTTTTTTATTTCACCAATTTATCTCTCTCTCTCTTT
>LBNU01037336.1:0-24585 GCA_014162995.1 Artemisia annua | reverse complement strand
GGACCTTGAATGATAAAACTCCACATTTTTAAACTCTAGGGACTATTTTTGCCAATTTGTGAAAGTTGGGGGACTGAAACTGCCAAATCTGCAAACTTTGCTTATTTTTCATTTGTTTTTGAACATTTTACATTTAAGACACATAAAACACGATCCTTGGATATTTTCATCATTTTGATGCGTTTTTGTGTGTTTTCAGATGTTTTGTGTTTCAGATTTGACCAAAAATGATGAGTGTTTGAGCACTCATCACCAATTCGATAACTTTACGATTCGCGTTTACCACCAATCTATAAACCTAACAAAATACAAATTAAAGTTAAAAAAAGCCAAAA
This sequence comes from Artemisia annua, assembly GCA_014162995.1. Taxonomy (NCBI): domain Eukaryota; kingdom Viridiplantae; phylum Streptophyta; class Magnoliopsida; order Asterales; family Asteraceae; genus Artemisia; species Artemisia annua. Next base: position 24,250 of record LBNU01037336.1, on the reverse strand, counting down.
TTTAAAAAAGCTTAGACCAAAGTAGTATTTGCTTATTATAAATGTATACCTTGATTTTACGTGAGTTTCACCATAACAAACATCAACCCTAATAGATAGTAAGATGTAAATAGCAAAAAGACTAAAATAAAAACAATAATCATGTACAACTTACCTGACCCACGGTCTGGGTAACCCGAGCTCTATCATCGACTTCCTTCCTATCGTAATAAATTGTTGTCATTTCTGAAAATCAACAATCCAACCCATCAATCATACAAATAAACTTAGGTTCCAACTAACGGAAACATAAAAACTAAAACCCCTATTTTTTTGTATAAATCTAAAGTACCTGATTAAATCCGTGTCCACTTATTTTGTGGTAAACCCAGATTTTCAAATCAAATAAAGGCATAACAAAAAAAAGATAAAAAAGACAATTTAACGTCATCTTGATCATCACCAACCTGGTCAGAAGACGAACCTACACCACAATCATCGAATTCACTGATGTAATTAATTAATCACCTAAATTGAATTTTAAGTATTGTAGCAAATAAAATTATTAACAAAAGCAAAACCCACCACACTAACTTACATCACCGACGTCATTTCATAGGTGCCAAACATCTTGCAGCTCATGACCAGATCTCAGAAAAATTTTGGATATCAAGAAAAATTTTGTGCAGAGGTTTCTGGTAAATCTAAAATCACCATCACCATTTTGCAGGCACAGGTTTTGTATGTGGGGGAGTCTGGAAACTTCTGGGTGTGTCGCTAACTCGCTATAGTTACTAATAAACGAATTTAACATTTGTTTGAGAAAATGGGCCTAAAGAGCCCACGAAAAAAGAGGCAGCCCATGTGCCAATTACACCTTGATTGTAATTAATATATATAGTAATGAGAAGGAAAATTAAAATGAGAATGATAAGAAGAAATCATAAATACATATTTAAGATGCACCTACAAAAATAGATACATCTCTCTTTAAATTTTTTTTCTTTTATTTAAAACGTGTGGCTAGAAATCCTTCTTGTTCTTCTTATTTTTGTTTTTCTTCTTACGATATCCTTTCTCAGTCATGGTACCTTTACAAATTATTTTCGTAGTTGCAATTTTAGAATGACAAAATTTGGTAATTAGGGCTCACAAGATATATCTAGAAAGGAAAAACTAAACCATCTTGCATGTTAGTCATTACCATGTACTCATGTATATTAAAAAAATAAATAAATTAAAAAAAAAATTGCTAAGTTAAGAGGTTTTGAAACTCAAATTACAAAAAAAAAAAAAACGGAGCAAGGAAAAAAATATATTTCCGCTTATACGACTTTTGGTCTTTATTTTTTGGGAAGTGATTTGCGCACTCCCAAAAATGATTGGCACATTCAAAATGTGAGTGTGTTGACATTTATACTCTTACAGGATAAGAATAAGTCCAAACATTGTGAGGGTATAAATGTCAACACAGTCAAAATTTGAGTGTGTCAATCATTTTTGGGAGTGTGCAAATCACTTCCCTTATTTTTTACATTATTTGTTTAACATGTAATAACAAGTACGAGTATAAGATACAGTTGACCTTATTCTTACTAACGTTATTCATTTTCTCATTTCATGAATAATAATATTAATATATTTGACTATTGATAAAAAGCTATGTTCATGAATCATGACAAATGTTTTTTTTTTAGTGTTCTCTCCACAGTTTACATATTTATAAATAACACGGTCATGAGAAACAATAAGAACGACTATTATAACGAAAAAATATCATATTCCCATTGTGTGGTATTAAGTTGAGAACACTTTGGTTGAAAGCTAGCTTCCAAGTTTCGAAAAAAATAAGTATGATATACTCTAACGGCAGGCTTAGATTGAAAGAATGTTAACCTGCATTTATACATTAGTTCACCTTTAAGTAGTCAAGACATAAAGTTTTTATTTGATTTCACATATTCAAATCATCCACTTTTCTATACAAAAAAGTTGGATTCTAGAGACGTTAAAAATAACATGTCCAACACTTTCAAAAACATTAAACGCGTCCACACATGTAAATACTAAAAGAGTACTAAAATTTATGGATCCTAAATTCAAGACTGAAACCAATAAAAAAGACAATGTAAATGTTAAACGCAAGATCCCAAAACATGCAATGGATTTTGCTATGGAAAGCACCATGGAAGGAACCGACCTCAAAGTTGACATGCCTTTTGGATGGTTTGAAATCATAGGCAAAAACAATGTTTTTATTATTTCCTTTAACCTATTGTTCATTGATGGGTTAAAAATGATTTCTTATATTAATAATAAAATATGCATTCCTAGTAAAATAATTAAATTGTCATTTTTGTATGTATTTTTTGTTTTGTTTAAAAATTATAAGGATATAAACAAGTTTTCATACGGTGTATAAAACAATCAGTACCGTTTGAAGCATTTTCCTGAGATCCATGGTTAAACATCGTCCATTACACATCTAATAAGAATAATTTTTTAAAAAGCATTATTTGCATATATATTTCTCCAAAACATATTATATTTTTTTGACCATAAATTCGGTTATAGATTATGCATAAGATGGAAATATCATTTCACAAGTATCATACTAACACATTTTTGTTGTTTTAAGAAAATAGAGTAAATGTCATTTTTCGTCCCTGTGGTTTGCCGGGTCAATCACGATTAGTCCCTGCCGTTAAATTTCGTCAGGATCTTCATATATCTTTTCTTTGATGAAATGAAAAATAATGATAATAAAGCTCCCTCTATTTTACCATTTATACATGCAAAAGCGAGTATGTTTTGTTACCCCTTTCACGTATCTTATTTGGTAAAAGAAACCATAAAACCCCCCACAAAAAACAATGTGAGAAAAGTAGTAACGAATAAAAAACAAACTGTGAAAACCCAGCGCACGTACAATGGCTTGATCACCGCCCCGCCGCAACGCGGCGGTTCGCAGCCATCCTCGTTCTTTTTAATTTCTACTGTCTATACTTATTTTTTTTCGGGCTGCACCAATTGAATCTAGGAGAGTACGTTTTTTACCTAGTTAATTTGTACGCAATGGCGGGGCTAGAAAAAATTTTGTGGGAGGGCCGAAGCAAATTTTTTTCCGGAAAAACATTAGATGGGAGGGCCGAGATGAAAAACATTTTTTTTATACATGAAATCGCAAATAATTACACTAACGGACTTAGGCCTGGGGGGCCGTGACCCTTCCCGGTCCTCATGTAGCTCCGCCTATGTTTGTACGCCCAACGATAATTTGAAATTCTTGCTTTTTCGTTACTTTCACATAATGTTTGCCTGCTGGAATCAAAGTTGAAATAAAATAAGTTGTTTTGATTATTTAAAAAGTTGTTGGTTTTAAGTTTGGGTTTAAGTCATATAATGCACGTGTACTTTTTCAAATGTTCAGATGCTTTCATATTCGTGCTAATATGACCGTTTTTTTTACTGGCTATTGGATAAACTAGCTAAAATGAGAAAAAGTTTCATCTTTTTGTCTTTTGGGGCCCCACATCACTTAAACTCAAATCCAAACGACATATGTTTTTTTAGAACGGTTCCAAACACCATATGTTACTTTTGTTGACTGATACAAACGCCTCGCCGACGCGCTGATGAATGTCAACGCAAGGCTGATGTATTCGGTTGTCGGGCTAAAGAATTGCGTCGGCGGGCTAAAGCATCGCGTCAGTGGGTTGATGCATATAAGGCAAGTATACTGGTATATAAACAAGGCTACGGGAAGCTTCATAGGTTTACATGACAGAAGAACACCTCTTTAATAGCTACTTCAGTCGTTTAACTGGGCCGGATATAAGCAAGGGCAACATGGGCCACTGCCCAGGACCCATTATTTGGAGGGACACCAAATTTGTAAAAACCCCAACTGATATATACATTGGAAAGGCCTGATTTAAAGCCCAATAGAAGAATTATAAATAGATGCATACGTATTTTTACAATAAAAGTCTTTGTAATAGTATTTTTGAATACTTATAACTTTTTTTAGCATCAATTAGTTATTTGGATATTTATAGCTTTATTTTTGGCATCAATAATAATGTAGTGTTTTACTCGCATATTTTTTTTAAGGAGGCCTTTTTTTAGTTACGGCCCAGGGCACCCAAAATCCCCGTGACGGGCCTGTCGTTTAATTTGTGTTTATTGTTCCAAAACTGAAGTCTTTTTCTGAAAGTAAACTCTTACTTGTTTTAACTTTTTGAAGTTGATTTTGACTTTTAAGTTACATAGCTTTCATATGAAAGTCAACACAAGAGATGCATAGAACAACAGAAATATACTGGTATTTATTCAATGGATCATTTCGAACTCCACGCTCCACATACATTATTGCAACATACACAACTCTTATATAAACCACCATCCTTCAAGGCAACGTATAAGCTGCAAAGAAAAATAAACAATTTGGTCAGTCTCAAAAAAAAAAAAAAAAAAAAAAAAAAAAAAATAGGCCAACAATTATAAGTTGTCCATTTTGACAGTTACAAATAATTTGTTTTTTTTTTTTATTTTTTATTTATTTATTTTTTATAACTAAATTAACATGAAATATAGAAAAATGCAAAACTTGGACCAAATGTCTGTTGTCCCATGTTTTGCCAAAATTTTCCATTTTGACCCGTTACCCGACCAAGACCATTTCATCACCATTACAATAAATAAATGTAAATAAAAGAAACCAACCTCCACAATGATAACCAACGGGCCGATCAGCAATATTGCATCTCTTAGNACAAAAAAGTAAAAAAAAAATGGTTGAAAACGTAAAAAACAGACAAAAACAGATGAAAACGTAAAAGAAAGACGAAAACGTAAAAAAAGGGACGAAAACATAAAAAAAAAAAAATAAATGAAAACGTACAAAAACGGGCGGAAACGTAAAAAATCCGAAGAAAACGTAAAAAAAATGGAAGAAAACATAAAAAACAGACAAAAACGTAAAAAAGCGGACGAAAACGTAAAAAAAGGACGAAAACGAAAAAACAGACGAAAATGAAAAAAAAAAAGAGCGAAAACATAAGAAAATAGAAGAAAACGTAAAAAATGGTCGAAACGTAAAAAACGGGCTAAAACGTAAAAAAATGGACGAAAACGTAAAAAACGGACGAAAACATAAAAAAAATGGACGAGAACCAAAAAAACAAACGAAAACGTAAAAAAACGGATATTGAGAAAGAGATGCATGGTTTGTGAATGAAGAGGTAAGAAGTGAAAGAAGAGGTAATAAGAGGAAGGAGATGTCTGAATTTTGGAAGAAGAAAGAAGCTCTTTTGTCTGAAAAAAAACAAACATGTTCCTCTGCGCGCCTGCAAAGGAAAGAAGAGAAAAGAGACAATAAGAGCTTATTTTGAAAAAACAAACAAGGCCTAAGTTTCTCTCATGACACTTTTTAGAGTTACTTCAACGTTCACTTTGAAAATCCATTTGTTATACCGCTTATATGCAACTTGGTTCTAATGTCTTATAGTGGCCTATTTGGCCTAACTATTAAACATAAAGTTTTGTTAAACGGTTTAGGTGTTAAGTGTCAACTATGTATATGTGAATTATAGTTTGTGTAGTAGCACTTCAAAGATGGTGCTTTCTCCACTACAGTTCATTAGTATTGTATTTTCCACTTAAAGATGTTACTAAAAGAGTTTCAAGATTTTACTTTTTGCTATTAATTGAACATAATTGTTCACAAGTAATACTTAAGCAAGTACTTTATTTTACAAAATTTCATTGGAACACTTCCAATTAATGTTCAATGTAAGAATAAGCTTTTTCGGCGCACCATGAAAACTAAAAAATTCGAAGCAATTATATTTGCATATACTGCACGAACCATTACAAAGTCTATTACAGAAGTGCGAATAAACTCGCATCTTAAAGAACATAGGATTTATTCAAAGCACAATCTCAAACTAACCCATGGACTACTTCAACATAACATAACTCCAATTGAAACCACCACCCTTCAAGGAAATATAAAAGCTGCAAAGCACAATAGACAAGTTGGTCAGCCTCCACAAAAGATTATAACAACAAATACTAAAATGTGTCAATTTCGACTTATTTTTTTTATGTATCTTTAACTAGGATAACGAATAAAATAAGATACAAATATTTAGAGGGAAATACGCAGGCAGTGTTTTAAGTCTTTAACAATAGGACTGTTATAGAATAATGTAACATTTATAATCATGTTTGACACACAATTTATGTAAGAAAGAAAAAAACGTGGACCAAATCCATGAAAATGATGTTAACGAAAGAAACGAACCTCCACATCGATAGCCAATGGGTCGATCAGCAATATTGCATCTTTTAGGAATGGACATAGCACACATGGGCCTAATACCAGGTCGTTTGGAAAGATGAGAAAGCATAACTGCACACAAGCATTGCGGTTTCTTCCCGAGTCTCTTCACGTGAGCACAACAACGCCTGTCAACCGGAGCACGCTCATTTTGTGTAGCCGATGCACAAGATGCCAGCTTTAAGGCTTCCCTTTCAGGATTTGCCATGCCACATTCACCACCTCCATCTACTTCACTCAATCCAGTAATCAGTACTAAAACAACAAGAACAACACTAAACAAGTGGAACATTTTCATTGAAGCTGCCATTTGTGTATAGTGTGAGAATAGTTAGTTGTGGATTCATGGGGTTTTATACAGGTTTTTAGGGATTACTAAAAGTGGTTAAACTAGTGTTAATAAATGAAGCACGTACCAAAAAGTGTGATATATGTCATGTGTGGATTCTAGAAACAAGATTTACGTTGTAGAAATATTATTAGTACTATATTCTTTCTATATTAATTGTCTACTCTGTAAAAACATATTACTGTCGTTTATGAAGAACGTTACAATTTTTAGCACGTTTAGAAGCATACTAAAATCTTCTAATGATAACGTGCGATCAAAGAAAGTCGTTGGTTCCAAATAAAAACACATTAACAAGGATAATTATTTCTAAATGTAATAAAGTTATCACTTTTTACTAAATTGTTTATGTATATTTTTAATTTTTCTAAACAATTCAACCATTTTACTATATGCATAACTTAACATTTTGGTTAGAGTTATTTACATAAATCGTTCTTGTGGTTAGGACCAAATTCCAACGTTAGTCCTTACTCTCAGTTAGAGTTATTTACATAAATCGTCCTTGTGATTAGGCCCAGATTGCAGCGGTAGTCCTTATTGTCGGGTCGCCACGGTGACGGTGGTGTCACGTGGCATCAGGTCGGGTCGGATAACGGGTCGGGTCACCGTGTGGCACCACTCAGGTGATGACACGTGGCAACGTATTAATAACTCCCACTTTGTTCTTACATGGATTCGAACGCGGGTCAATTGGCTCGTGGGTGAAAGTGATTCCCAGCTGGGCTGGAGCATACTTTCATTATAAATACGTACTTAATTTCCTTTTAACCTTTTTTTTACTTCAGTCCGTTTTTAATTTAATAAAAGGTTCAAATATATTTTGGCCTATCAATTTAAAATACTTATGGACCTGTCCAAAATTAATAGAAAGTACCGTCGGACTCGTTTTTTCGCGCTCTTTCCAATGGTATGTTTGGGGAATTTTTTGGACTTCGTCTGAATATCGATAAACGTAAAAACATCGTCTGAATCTCGATAAAATACTTATGGACGATGTCTTCGCGTTTATCGAGATTCAGACGAAGTTGAAAAAACTCTCCGAGCACACCATTGGAAAGAGCGCGAAAAAATGAGTTCGATGGTACTTTCTATTATTTTTGGACTGGTTCATAAGTATTTTAAATTGATAGGCCAAAATATATTTGAACATTTTATTAAATAAAAAACGGACTGAAGTAAAACAGGGTTAAAAGGAAACTAAGTGCATAATTATAATGAGAATATGCTCCAGCCCAGCTGGGCATCACTCTCACCCACCAACCAAGTGACCCGGGTCCGAATCCGGGCGAAAGCAAAGTGGGAGTTATTAATACGTTGTCACGTGTCACCATCTGAGTGGTGTCACGTGGTGACCCGACCCGTTATCCGACCCGACCCGATGCTACGTGGCACCACTCAGGTGGTGACACTGCACGTGGCGACCCGACAATGAGGACTACTGCTGCAATTTGGGCCTAACCATAAGGACGATTTATGTAAATAACTCCAACTGACAGTAAGGACTAACGTTGCAATTCGGTCCTAACCACAAGGACGATTTATGTAAATAACTCTAACCAAAATGTTAAATTATGCATATAATAGTATGACTAGTAAAATGTTTGTATTGTTTAGAAAAATTAAAAGATACATACACAACTTAGTAAAAAATGATAACTTCGTTACATTTATAAACAATTATCTCTATTAACAATTGCGAACTTGAGGCATAAATATCAAGCAACCCATTATATCCGGTGCATGTACTTCAAAAATTATGTTTACGACCGTTCGAAATAGATGTATTTTCTATTACTCTCATCAATTATCAATTGAGTTGGTTGTTCAACTTGCTTTGCATACCTATACTAGATCTCGTACATGCAAGCAGGGGCGGAGCCAGGATATTTTCCGAGAGGGGGCAAAAAAATTTTTTTGCGGCGAGCCATAGAAGAAACAAATTTGCGCATGAGTGTAAAAAAAACCTTTGTCCAAAACAATAATTAAACTAAGTACCTTAAATAAAACCAAATCAAACCGATAATCTTGCATTGCGATACAATAAAAATAATACCCCGATTTGATATTATAAACGAAAAAACACTTTTCTTTTAGTGATTTAACACACACACAAAAGTATCAAATAAACAAAACTTATGTTTTAAACAAATACGGAGTAGCAGTTATTACATAAACATGTAATCAACATTTCAAAACATTATATAAAACTTGAGAAATGATTTGGAGCCTAAACTCATGCCTAAATTTTAGATTATACACGTTCCCTGCCACATAAGCGTTGTCAAACGTTTGCACGCCCCCATCAAAATAATTCCTACGAATGTCTCTAACAACACTTGCACCAAAGTTAAGCACTTTTGGTCCGGGTGTACATCCTGCACAGAGCAACCAAAAAAAATAATAATAATAAAATAAAATAAATGAAAGTGTGCATACATGTTGCAACATAAACATAAAATCATTTATTATCTTGGAAAACAATAATTAAGAAAATAGTAAACAACAAACCTGTTGTAGTTGCGTATATTGGATCGGAAAACATATGAGCAGGGAGTTGTGCTAACAATTGAGTTGAACCATGTTGTGTACTACACAGATGGTCTATGACCAGGGGCGGAGCCAGGATATTTTCCGAGAGGGGGCAAAAAAATTTTTTTGCGGCGAGCCATAGAAGAAACAAATTTGCACATGAGTGTAAAAAAAACCTTTGTCCAAAACAATAATTAAACTAAGTACCTTAAATAAAACCAAATCAAACCGATAATCTTGCATTGCGATACAATAAAAATAATACCCCGATTTGATATTATAAACGAAAAAACACTTTTCTTTTAGTGATTTAACACACACACAAAAGTATCAAATAAACAAAACTTATGTTTTAAACAAATACGGAGTAGCAGTTATTACATAAACATGTAATCAACATTTCAAAACATTATATAAAACTTGAGAAATGATTTGGAGCCTAAACTCATGCCTAAATTTGTGTCTAAAAGTATGTGGCATTAGCTCATTGGTTTATGATGAAGTGGGTCATTCAGTTAAAACCAATGAAAATTTGACACTCAAGTTTAGACACAAAATTAGGCATGAGTTTAGGTCTCTCAATCATTTCTCTGAAAATCTTAATATAGTTTACTACTCATCCGTTTATAAAATTTAAATTCATATGAAATCTTATGATTTACGAGTATTTTTGAACAAGGCAAATAAATGTCAAAAGCAAAAAAGTAAAATAAAGTAACTAAAAAAGGGATTAAAGCACAGGGAGTAAAAAATAATAGACAAATTCCTACATTCACTATATGCATCACGTGACTAATAATGAAGAGAGAGAAACTTGTATCATCTTCCTCATCTCTTCATCTCTTGTGTCTCTTTTTCTTACCGTAGAATTGTTTCCGGCAAATTTACTTTTTTTTCCCCCATTTTCTTGCTCTACCGATTCTTTCATGAATGTCCAGATTTAAGGGGGGCAAAATGATGAAAAACTCGAGAATCTATGATAAACTTACACTACGTCGGAAAGTTTGGAGGGGGCACTTGCCCACCGTGCCCCCTCCGTAGCTCCGCCTCTGCATGCAAGTCGAGTCCAAATTGATCTAAAACGCAAGGTATATATATGCGCATATGTATGTAAACGAGTAAAACCGTGGGTCGGCCGTTGTGGCGGCTTTCGAAGCCTAAATACCGCAACGGTCGTCCAACTTTTTTAGAATCTACACTCCACAACGGCTTTCTGTGTTTGCACGGCAATTGAGCAGATAACAGGTAATAAGGGTGCGTTTGGTATGCTTGATGGAATCACTATAGGTATAAGTTTGAGAATAGAGTGGAATGGAAATGGGTATGTAGATATCACTTTTCATGGGTATCCACATACCTACCAAATCATACTCCTATGAGGAAACCCACATATCATGGGTATCCTCATTCCATTGTGGTGGGCCTTATAACCAACCAAACAACATTAATGACTTTCAATGTCATAGATTCATTCCCATAGTGGGATACCAAACGCACCCTAATATTTCAATAACTTTGTTTTTAAGTTAAATATTGTGACAATTCATATAATTATAATATCCGCGCACGCGTGAATTTTACATAAATTTTTGCATTATATATTAATATCGATTTATATTTTGTATAGATTTTTGTTGCAAGAACGATTTGACTTTGTCATGTTGTTTAGGTTGATGTTGTTTAAATTTGACTATCGATATTAGAATCTAGACATTATGAATGTTTAGTAGCAGGTAATGACCTTTGAAAAAATATGTGTCGGTACTATATGTACAATCTCGTGTATTTATTTTCATCTCACAGTAACTCATGAGGTCCTGCATTCATTTTGATATTTATGTTATTGTTAATACTACTTTTAGCCTTATTTAATTTTTAAACCCATGTACATGCGAGTTTTACTTATAAAGATGAATAACATGAGTCATTAAAAAATCAAGGAGTCGATCTTCTTTCTCATTGTAAGCTTCGAGTGGGCTCGGGTTCTCGTACTCTTTTCTGGAAAGATACTTGGTTAGGTGATGTTCCTTTCTGTGTGCTTTTTCCTCGGTTGTACGCTCTGGAGAATAGTAAGGATTGCACAGTCGCTACAAAAATGCAGGGTGATTTAGCTCTTTCTTTTCGTCGTCCAGTTCGGGGAGGAGCAGAAGCTCTTCAGCTTGAAAATGTTCAGGAGATGGTCCGATCGAAGGTGTTATCTAATGTTGACGATAGATGGGTTTGGGACTTGAATGGGGAAGGGGTTTTTCGTGTTAACGACGCTCGTGATATTTTAGATGAAGTTTTTCTTCCAAAAGTGAGCGTTGCTACGAGATGGATCAAGTCTATTCCTATTAAGGTAAATATTTTCGCGTGGAAACTTTACCTTGACCGCATTCCCACTCGGTCTAATCTTGTCAGACGTGGAGTTCAGGTTCCTTCTACTCTTTGCCCGGTCTGTAATGTTTCGTATGAAGATACGTCCCANAGCGTTGCTACGAGATGGATCAAGTCTATTCCTATTAAGGTAAATATTTTCGCGTGGAAACTTTACCTTGACCGCATTCCCACTCGGTCTAATCTTGTCAGACGTGGAGTTCAGGTTCCTTCTACTCTTTGCCCGGTCTGTAATGTTTCATATGAAGATACGTCCCATTTGTTCTTTAGCTGCGAAGTGGCCACATCTATTTCTCGGCTTATATGTCGTTGGTGGAACTTGTCTTGGATCCCAGTTGGTTCTTATTCGGATTGGTTGGAGTGGTTTAATTCTATCCGGTTGGGCTCTAAGATTAAAGGGGTTTTGGAAAGCGTTTTTTATGTGTCGTGGTAGAGCTTGTGGAACTTCCGTAATCAACTCCTTTTTGCCACCCAAAAGCCTCGTAAAGATGTTTTGTTTGATGATATTGTTTCTTGTTCTTTCAATCAGAGTTTATATAGAAGTAAAACTAAGTTTAGATGGGATAGTTAGCTTCAACATCCTTACTTGATTGCTTTGTAATTGTTCTAGCTCCTTGCTAGTTTTCTAATAAAAGTTGCCGTTCAAAAAAAAAATAAAAAATAAATGTGGATAGTTAAAACAATTATATTTTTCTAGATACCCTTACTTAATAGCATAAAGAGTGATATAACTTCGTGTAGTTATTAAAGTAACTCATTCTTTTATTTTGATATTTATAATTCAGTGAATATAAAATTGATTTATTATATACTGAAAATAATATTTATAAATAGCAACAACATATATGTTTTATTTTTATTTATTTATTTTTTCTTTTTCTATTATTTATAAAATATAAAGTATATAAAGCCTATGAGGCATTTATTAAATTTATAAATTTATAAAGTTAATAAAAACATGAAAACTGATAAGTTTATATAAATCTATATAATTTATTTAAAATTTAAACAAAAGCTTTATTAATTATCTCCTTTGTTTTCTAATTATTTATTTACAACATCGGCACATATGTTTTTATGCATATTTATTTTGCTTTTGACTTTTATTGGCCAGTATAAATGCTTTATTTTGCCTAAATGACAAAATTGAGACCTTATTATCAAATACGGAGTATTTGTTTGTATATTTTATATGTTCTCTTATTATCAAATATTGTACGATATGCACTGTTATTTAAGTTAACGAACATTTTGAGAAACAATATGCTGAATATATAAACTTAAAAATACAATACTAATACCAACACATGTATATGTATGCCTCCTTACAAGTTTAAGCAAATTATTGTTTAGTGATTAAATATGGGTAAAATATTATTTATTAGGTCAAAATTGTAAATCAAAAAATATTAATAAAGGTTAAAATGTAACTTTTTAATATTTAATGAAAAGAACTATAGCAAAATTAGAATGTGAAGAATAAGCACTTGAATCTCCTAGCTTTATATGCATGAAACTAACTATTAAGCAACTTTTATTTTTGGAAAATGTTTGATGGACCTAATAAAGGGACCTAATCATGGACCTAATGCTTTAAATACTTGTACAGTCACTGTACAAGTATTTAAAGCATTAGGTCCATGATTAGGTCCCTTTATTAGGTCCATTTATCAATGCTCTTTATTTTTATGTCATATATTACAATCAAGTGGTTTTATCCATTACTGTATTGGTAAACGTCAAAAAGTCTTTAACAATGATGATTTGAGGTTAATGTTAATTGATAATCAGAAGTAATTTACAAATCCCTTCGTCGCTCACATAAATTAAGTCAAGTTGCTAACACAAGTTAATTAGGCCTTCTAGGATATCTTGGTACTAGGCCTAGGATTTAAAATAATGTCCTATGGTGGCCTTTTGGCCTAATCTTTTAAATAAAGTTATGTTAATTGTTTTCGGTGTTAAATATCTATCTATTATGATATAGTTTGTGTAGATAGTGTTTTCTCTACTAGGAGTCTAGGATTCGTTAGTATTTTCTTTTGAACAAATTATTATTACTATTAAAGTTCCATACATGTATAATAGCAAGAGCTAAAATTGAGTTTTTACTAGAGTAAATTACATAGATGGTCCCTGTGGTTTGTCTAAAGTTTCACCCACAGTCCCTTAAAGCTAAAAGTTGCACGGATAGTCCCTATCACTGAAAAGAATAACACTAATGGTCCCTTTTTTAACTGTCGTTAAGTGACTTCTGTTATAATTTACACGTTAGTCCCTTTTGGTTAAATATCGTTGCATCGTTTATCCTTTATAATAACGGTCGTTTATAACTTAAAGTTTTTCGAATTTTTCTTATGTTTTCATACGTTTTTCATCCGTTTTTATACGTTTTCATGAGTTTTTAATCCCGGTTTTTCTGTCCGTTTTTTATACGATTCTCTTCTTTTTCTTACGTTTTCATCGTTTCATGCGTTTTCATACGTTTCGCTCGTTTTTCTTACTTATTGTCTGTTTCCTACGTTTCATCTGTTTATCCGTTTGGGTCCTGTTTTTATACTTTTTCGCATGTTTTTATACGATTTCCTTATTTTTCTTACTTTCATACGTTTTTATCGTTTTATTATGTTTTCGTTCGTTTATACGTTTTCTTACCATTCACGGTTTATTTTATTTTCATATTTTTTCTCTTTTTCTTCCGTTTTCATCCATTTTATTTATTTCGTCTATTGTTATACGTTTTTGCATTTTTATACGTTTCGTCCGTTTTATATTTTTTGTTCCATTTTTCTTATGTTTTTTACCACATTTTTATACGTATTTTTCTTATGTTTCGTCTGTCGTTTCCGAGCGTTTCATGGGCCAAGTTTATACATTTAATCCTGTGTAACATATAACAAANATTTTTATTTATTTTCGTCTATTTTTATACGTTTTGGTCCATTTTTATACGTTTTCGTCCGTTTTATATGTTTTTGTTCCATTTTTCTTATGTTTTTATCCATTTTTATACGTTTTCTTATGTTTCTGTCTGTTTTCCTGACGTTTTCATCCAATTTTATACATTTTAATCCGTTAACATATAAAAACGTATGAAACCGGACGAAAATATATAAAAATAGATAAAAGTGTACGACAATTTAAGAAAAACGGATGAAAGCATATAAAAACGAATGAAAATGCAATGTTGCAAAAATCGGCCGAATCGGCCGATTAATCGCTGATTAATCGTTAACCGGTCATACACCTTGTTGATTTTGAAAATCGGTGAAAAAATCGGCCTAGGCAAAAAAATCGGAAAAAATTGGTCAAAAAACGGCTGAATCGGCCAAAAATCGGCCGAATCGGTCAAAAATCAGCCGAATCGGTCAAAAATTGGCCGAATCGGCCAAAAATAGGCTGAATCGGTCAAACTTAAAAAAATAAAAATTTAGGGATTCTACTTAATTTGTGATCGTTTACTTCATTTATAACGCACAATGGGCCTCATAATCAGAATTGGAGCCTTTTATTGAGGTTTGGAAACATAATAGGCTTGGAATCAGTTAATATCTTTAGTTTGCTCTCCAGGAATACCCAAAACATGCAGGAAATGCAAATCCGATTAATCACCGATTAATCCCGCCTTGGCCGATTAATCGCTGCAGGGTGGTCGACCGCCCGACTACCGATTCACGATTTTTGCAACATTGTGAAAATGTATAAAAATGGACCGAATGTATGAAACATAAGAAAAATGAGCGAAAACGTATAAAAGCGGATAAAAAGTATTAAAACAGATGAAAACGTAAGAAAAATGAACGAAAACGCATAAAAATGGATAAAATGTATGAAAATATAAGGAAAACGGACGAAAACATATAAAAAATGACGAAAACGGATAACAATAGATGAAAACGGATAAAAATGGATGAAAATGAGCAAAAACCTATAAAACGGACGAAAACGTATAAAAATGGACCAAAACGTATAAAAACGGACGAAAATGAATATAAATGAATGAAAACGGAGAAAAACATATGAAAACATAAAAATAACCGATGAAAATGTAAAAAAAATGTATAAAAACGAACGAAAACATATAAAAACGTATGAAAACATATAAAAACGGATAAAAACGTATGAAAATATAAGAAAAATAAAGGAAAACGTATAAAAACAAGCGAAAACGTATAAAAACGGACCCAAACGGATAAAAATGGGTGAAAACGTAGGAAAACAAACAATAACGTAAGAAAAACGAGCGAAAACGTATAAAACGCATGAAAACGGATGAAAACGTAAGAAAAACGGACGAAACCGTATAAAAACGGACGAAAACGGATTAAAACGCATGAAAACGTATAAAAACGGATGAAAACGTAAGAAAAATTCAAAAAACTTTAAATTACAAACGGCCGTTATTATAAAGGATAAACAATGCAACGATATTTAACCAAAAGGGACTAACGTGTAAATTATAACGGAAGTCACTTAACGACAGTTAAAAAAGGACCATTAGTGTTATTCTTTTCAGAGATAGGGACTATCCGTGCAACTTTTAACTTTCAGGGACTGTGGGTGAAACTTTGGGCAAACCACAGGGACCATCTATGTAATTTGCTCTTTTTACTATTAGTAAACATGATTGTTCAAGAGTGGCCATTACAAGTTGAAAACTTCATCAACCAGAATTTCATACATGACAAAAACTTGTTATGATACTAGTGTCGTTGTCTAGAATAAGCTTTTTTGTGCACCATTAAAACTACACATTTTGAAGCAACGTACTAAAGCTACATATATGTTTTCCTTTCCACTTTTCCATCAAAAAATTCTCTCAAGGCTCAAAATTCGTATAGTATGTTACGATACTTCCAAGATATAGGAACTTTAAAAACTAAAAAAGCCATTGTTTTGCTTAAATGGGTATTGAACTTGCGACATACAGTGTAGACGCTGTACACATAACCATTAGAGCAAACTAACAACTCATGAATAAATAATAGTTTCCATTTAACTGACAACTTTTGAAAGATGCTTTTTGGTTTGTTACTTTGTTGCATTATTTTGTGGATTTTCCGAACATTTTTGATTGTGCTGGTTCCCATACATGAAAAGAGTTGATAGGCACACTATCAAAAATGATCTGCCGCACCATAAAGTCACATTAGTGATGCATATAGTAAAATATCACATATGCATAATTATGGTGTGCACATAACTTTTGATTGTGTGCATATCACCTCTCATAAAAGAAGAGAAATGTCCAAATTTTATTTTATATTATTTATTTATTTACTTTTTTTAAGAATGGCACCACACTTGAAATCCGACCCCCGAGTTAAACCATCAAAACGGGCAGACCCCGGGATCGAACCATTAGGAGAGACCCGCGAAGGGAAACCCCTAGAACTCACGGCTTCGCATTAAGAGGAAAATCCGGATTTTCTTTGTTACTTGCGAGACTCGAACCCGGGTAAAACCCCACTCCAATAGGCGATACAGTAGATGGCATAGCAGTAACGCCTTTTGTGAGTTTGTCGATTTTCATTTTCATTTCCTTTGACGATGGTAAATAGAAAACTGGGCAATTACAATTGGGCTAATATTAGCGAGAGAGCTTCTTAGTAGCCCAGTGTAACGTTATTTTTGTTAACATTCTTAGTAGATATGAACCTTCCGATTTATTATCTAGGTTCGTTTGGTAGGACGGAATAAAATATTAAATGAATGAAATAAACGTCGTAAGGGAATAAGTGATGTAATGCAATGATTTATTACTGTTATTAATCATGTTTGGTTGGTATAATAGGACGGAATGTAATCGATAAGAAAAAAAAGACCAAAACGCCTATTGATGATAGCAAGTTTATTTAATGTGTTTAGTTAATAATAGACTTTTATGTAATTTTGATTCCATTACAAGATGATTGAAAATAAGAAAAAGAACAAAAAGGAACATTAAGAATGAAAATGATAATTTTTGATGTAATGGGTAATTTCTTGTAATGAATCATTAAATTGTATAATTGTAAACCAACATTATTTCATTTCATCATAATAATAATTTCATTCTCACTTTGATTACAATATATATACCAGACACTATGTTAGATTAAAATTCCTGTTTATCTACTGCATTTTTTCTTTACATGTGAAGACTAGTCACGAAAATATATATTTTTGATTGAGTAAATAGCAACTTAGTTTATTACAATCTATATTTTCTTGAAAGAAAATATATAGTTATGTTCCAATATTTTCTTCACAATACTATAGTTTTCATCAAACAAATAGAGAAGAGTAAATTACATAAATGGTCACTATGGTTTGTCCATTTTTTCACATTTAGTCACTGAACTTTTTTTTTGACATACATGGTCACTGAAGTTTCAAATCGTTACAAATTCAGTCCATTTCGTTAAATAAATGGTCACTGAAGTTTCAAACCACAGTGACCATTTATGTAACGAACTTGAAACCTTAATGACTGGATCTGTAACGATTTGAAACCTTAATGACTGACCTTGTCAAAAAAAAAGTTCAGTGACTAAATGTGAAAAATGGACAAACCACAGTGACCATTTATGTAATTTACTCATTAGAGAAATTACCCCTATTTATTCCAAATTTGGCTAGTGAAAGCCATCAAGATAACCAACCAAACAAGTTGATTATTTAGGAGTCTAGGATTCGTTAGTATTTTCTTTAGAACAAATTATTATTACTATTAAAGTTCCATACATATATAATAGCAAGAGCTAAAATTGAGTTTTTACTATTAGTAAACACGAGGTGGATCACCCGCGCGTTGCCGTGGGGTGTTCTACACAACAAATTCTCACACACATTGATATCAATACTATTGTCATATAAGTCTGGCATCGAAGGAACACGGTCTAGAAATATATTAGACTTGCCATTTCGCATATGAAAGAACCTCTAGAAAAAATTCATATAAATAGTGGCAAACACATTACGTAAATGTAAATGGGTTTAGTAACCTTCACCCATAGAGTTCACAGTTTCAATATTTACATTAGAAATATTATCGTCTTGTTGTTGGCTAAGGTATGGTTGTCTTCAAGCTGCTTTCCTGCAAAGATGAGCCTCTGCTGGTCATGAGGAATCCCCTCCTTGTCTTGGATCTTAGCTTTAACATTGCCAATGGTATCTGAACTCTCGACCTCGAGGGTGATTGTTTTGCCAGTGAGAGTCTTAACGAAGATTTGCATCTGCATATACAAAAACCAATAACGTCATAAGAAATCTATTCAACAACAAATATTCATGTAAACCAACGAACTAAAACACATTCATCTGATTACAGCAATAAAATATTGGATAGTGCTGATGCACTTGAATATACCAGAATGACCAAATCATAAAACAATTTAACATTACATGTTATCATTGGAATTAAGTTATAACACTAAATATCACCAAGCAATCAAAACGAAAGCTAAAAATCGATGGCCGCCGATCCATATTGATGTATCACAAATACATGAAGAAATAAAACTCAGATTATACAAAATTCCATATCACCTAGCATATATTTTATAAACAACTTAGCCACTGGTTTGAAAAGCCAAACTACATAATTGCCACCACGAAACAATCAAGTCCAAAAATAAAATTTACATGCTCTAAGACGCCTAAATATATAAAAGCATTTTACAAATCTTTGAAATGAAATCATACCTACACATTTTCTCAGGTTAATATCCAAGGGTATCCAATTAAGTTACTGAACTATTATTTTTGTTTATTTAGAACGGATATTGTTTTTTTTTTACTTCAACTAACATACATGTCGTATTCTATAAGACCCGTGATCTGCACGTATACATTCAGTGACCTATGTGAAGAATAAACTAATTCACTAATCTGAGTGAAACAAAATTGGTACATAGTAGGGCTGAGCAACGGGCCAAAATACTTGGATCCAAACACCACCTTAACATATGATAATCTACTATAATCCATGACCCAAAGCAAATACACTAACGAAATAAACAGCAAGCCAAGAATTAAAAAAATATCTTAAGTAATACCTATTTTTAGACCGATAACTATCTGCTAGTGCATTTTCGGAAGCACTTAGACAATCAATCTAAGACATTAGACTGTTTATACCTATTCTGGCCCATTTTGCATCAACAACATAAGCTGCGAAAAAATACCAGCGAGGTAAGGTTTATTAAATCCAAGCAATGCAAGGTAAATTCTCGTTACACAGTGAAAAGCATATTCTGGAAATTTTTAAGCGCTAGAGCAACTTGACAAAAAAAAAATCAAATTTAACATACCAAAAGGATTATACTGGAAAGAGTAATCGACTGCTATACCTCACTGCAAGCAATTAACATTTATCCACTTTGTTTACAGAGTCCGTGTATAGTAAAAGGAAACTTTATTTTAAAGCACGTAAAAAAAAAGTGAAGGAACTTACGAAGCTCGTGTTAGTATCCACACGTCATGTGAACAAATTGCAGATCACTAAGCCGTGGCTGCAGTAAATCTCCCACCAGTCACCGAATTAAACAGTCGCCATGGCTGCTAATGTAATAAATTGCCTTGCTGAGATGCGTACCATGTTAGGTTTATCAAGGCCACCTAAAGTCAGAGCGATCTGCAAAAATCAAATACACAATCAAAGTTGCTGATATATTTCAGGAATATTATATACTTCAGCAAACAAAAAATATAGTTTTCATAGTCATATTNGTATCCACACGTCATGTGAACAAATTGCAGATCACTAAGCCGTGGCTGCAGTAAATCTCCCACCAGTCACCGAATTAAACAGTCGCCATGGCTGCTAATGTAATAAATTGCCTTGCTGAGATGCGTACCATGTTAGGTTTATCAAGGCCACCTAAAGTCAGAGCGATCTGCAAAAATCAAATACACAATCAAAGTTGCTGATATATTTCAGGAATATTATATACTTCAGCAAACAAAAAATATAGTTTTCATAGTCATATTTGTAACATAATAAATGAGAGAAATAATAAGTAAAAATGAATGTTCTCTGGCCAACCCAACCCGTCTTGTTTCGACCAACATTTACAATAATCTGTTTTGACCCCTTACCCTATCAAATGACAGATTAACAGAGTATAGAAATGACCTGGAACACGAATACGCTGCGTAGTCGCGTAAGTCCATTCCGGCCAAATCCTGAAAAAAGACCTGTAAATAACACTAACATAAAAAAATCAGCTAAATTTTTAACGACTACATCTTTGCTATTAAGTAGAAAGACTGAATTTTGATACCTTTATTTCCATGTCTTCGGAATTGCTGGAAACCTAGCCGAGCAGCTGCAATTGCAGCCGGCACTGCTGCAAAATATAGTGGGTGTCTATATGAAAATAATGACTTGTACCAGTATAAGAAATAACAAATAGTACATTATTAATTTTCAATTTGTATAGGCAAAGATAGGAAGACAATCAACATTAGACCGCCAAATGTACTCATAATAAAGGGATTTTTGAGAATACATATTTTTCCTACTTTACTCTGCATGTTCCACAAATGGCTGCATAAGTGAAACATAAAATCTTATTCTCTCATCTCCGTTGTCCCCTTATTCCTAGACTCTTAATCCAAAGTTCCAACACCCAATAAGGAAATCAGACAGTAAAATATACCTGCCTTGAAGTGATTGAGAGGCCTTTTCAGAGGACATGCCGAGCTCCTCATTAGCTATCTTTCTTCTCATCTTTTGCGCCTGCGTTTCAAACTTTCCAGTAAATTGAACAGTAGCAACCGCTAACACATATTAACTGCAATTTGTTACCTCTCTTTACAAACACCCCTAAACTGATTTTTGCTTGTTTTTAAGAAATCATTTCACTCACAAAGCAACCACAAAAATTTCCCATTGAATTAAAATTATGCAATTTGGAAGTTCAGGAAATAAACGAAGTAAAAAAGGTGAAAAAAAGAATGTAGAAAAAACCCAGCAAGGATCAAACGACAAAGAATTCATCTCGGGTGAATAGGTATTAGGTACATGTTTACCTATCAACCAAACCCAAACCCTTCTGCCGTGTCCTAAAGGCTTACCCAATTTGACATGTCATACTAAACGAACCATAATATCATATCATTTTTCAGAAGATACCTCAACATCTTATATCAACTATCAAGAAACTTAAAAAGGACTACCCGAAAAGCCATCTGACTTGGAACTCCATCTAAACATTCATGCCCTTATCCCGGCCTTCTGGAAAGCATTTTTTAGGAGTCAATTCACTTCAGCTGGCACCTATAAAGACGGAAAACAATTTATTAATCAAACGAAAGCTTTTCAGCATGTTAAAGCTCACTTCAACATCAACCATGTTACCTTCTTCCATTTATAAGTAAAGCTTTTATAACAAAAAATTTCAAATGAAATCGTAAGCATACCAATCCTAGAGCTAGCTAAGGTTTAGTATTCTGATCTCAATAGGCGAACTCTAATTATAAATGCAAAAACACACATACTCTGGTTATCCGCAATTATTTGATTCATCCTCGCTTCGTAGCGCCGCTTCTCTGCTGCTGCATAACAAAGCCTTCTCCTCTGCATTTGTTAAGTCATTTGCAAGATGGTGATGAGCAAATACGTCCAATGTCATTTCAGTTAGAAGGCATCCAAACACCCCGTTAAAAACAACCCAGTTCACCCGTTTACTACTCATGTTTTTCTAGATTCCCTACAAACCTTACAAATCGGATATCTAACATTAACATATTGCTGATGATGAATATGTATAATTATAGCAAAAGATTGACAATAGACAAAAGAGATATACCGTGAGTTGTTGCGCGTTGGTGTCTAGCATTCATATGTAAATAAACAGAAGCTGCAGCGAAGAACCTTCATACAAAACTTGCACCTGCCAAAGAAAAAACCATGTGAACAAAACGCCTCCAAAGTTACCCATTAAATAAGTCACAAACTAAATGCATGGATTTTTTTATTACCAAAATTCCAATCCCATATTACCAGTATGCACATCAGCAATCATCACAAAATCTAGAGCAGTTCCACAAAATTTCCCAATACTGTACTTTATTGACTGGTGTTTTAGATATTTGACTACAAAGCAATAATATAAGGAACACGACTTTGCTACACACAATAACCCCAAAAGATCTATACTGATCTTTGTGATTTTAGAATCGTTCATGAGCTGAGACCCACCAACCAAATGAGGATCAAAACTGTAATGAATAAGGCTCAGAGGTGCCATGGCTGCAACCACAGTTCATGAGTGGTTACCTTGCCAAGATATAATGCGGACCATGCTCATCATCGCCTTAATAGATAAATATAGTGTTCATCGTGATACACCCATCCCATTGTCACACACCTTGGGTAGCGGCAACAAAAGGATTGATGGCATCGAAGAAGCATAAGCAGAAAGCTCAATAAAATCATCAAAGGGCCAGATTATATTATAAATATATACATTTATCAGGATTAACTTAAGCCCAACAAAGTGGCCTTTTGCTTTGCCCTTTGTTTTGGGTCGGGTTTTTTTCGGCCCATTGTGTGGAAGTGAAACTTGGTACCCAACCGTGACTATTTACAATAACTCACAACCCTTTCTTTCTCAAAGGATCTGAGCGGGTGGTATCTATCAATATGAATAAGGCTCAGAGGTGCCATGGCTGCAACCACAATTCATGAGTGGTTACCCTGCCAAGATATAATGTGGATCATGCTCATCATCGGCCTAATAGATAAATATAGTGTTCATCGTCACACGCCTCGGGTAGCGGCAACAAAAGGATTGGTGGCATCGAGGCTCAGACAGATTGGTCAAAAAAGCGAGCGCACTCGCCATAGCTGCAACCTCAGTGGGTTACCATGCCAATAGGCTGTCATTCTCAGCTTTAATCGACTCTATTTCAGGGTCATCATAGCCAAGCATCAATCCAATCTACATAATACTGAAAGGCATTCAAAATCGTCTGGTAGTATACATTCATGTTCCCAAGAAAACCGGTTTACGAAATCTTTAAAGACCCTTTTCCATTATGTACAATGTAGGCTCAGACAGATGAAATCGAAAAAGCAGACGCACTCGCCATGGCTGCAACCTCAGCGGGTTACCATGCCAGTAGGCAGGCATTCTCAGCTTTAATCGACCCTATTCATGCTCATCATAGCCAAGTATCATATTACTGTACAAAATAGTAAAAGCCATTTAAAGTCGTCTGCTGGTATACATTCATGTTCCCAACAAAACCGGTTTACGCTTGGTATTCAAATCAAAACAGCTTATTCAGGAAGCTGTGCATTTGGAAGATTATTGCACCACACCTGTATTCAAATGAAGAACAACCATTGTCATAAAACGGGGCCGAAAATGCACAACTCATATCTAACGGGGTGCCTGGGTCAGCTAAATAACCGCCTTATGACCTTTTTTGAATCTAAAAAGAGTTGATGAGCTTATATCTCATTCAATTCCACTGGTTCAACTTGATATTTCAAATGATCATAGGTTCGAAAAAGTGTATCTATGAGCTATTCCAGATTGAAATAAACCCATACACGGGCATAAAAATCTAATCCAAATACCTCATAAGACACACTATATTTCATAACCAATAGTTAACCGCACTAAAGAGGCTAAATTTCTTTTAGAAAAACGATGTATAATTCAAAGAGGCTGCAT
>LBNU01037335.1:0-11930 GCA_014162995.1 Artemisia annua | reverse complement strand
AAGGTGTAAAGAGAAATGGGAGAATATAAACAAGTACTTTAGGAAAACCAAAGATACAAACAAGAAGAGGTCTTTGGATTCAAGAACTTGTCCTTATTATCATGAATTAAGCAAATTGTACAACCAAGAGAAGCAAGCTTCATTGTCCAACTCACCCGGACTATCCTCCGAGGAGCAAGAAAATTGCATGGTCGCCAAAATTATGCCGGAAAACTGAGAGGAATGATATATGTATCTGGTCCAATCAACTCATTATGTTTCAAGATGAAGCCTAATAACTAGACTCTTACATGTTGGCCTTTTTTGTGTAATTTATAAAAATATAAACGAGTACATTATTTTTTCATAATGTTAAACTAAGTAGAACAATTTTGCTTTTAATTAGATATTCTATATATTATCTAGCATATGTTTGTATCACTGTATGTCATGCCTTTTTTGTTGCCCCGTTAGTTACTACTTACTAGGTTTAGTGTCAAGCCTTGCAAAATTAAACGTAGTAATACCAAAGTTTAGTGGTTCAGTTTGTCTTTAATTTCGAACTTTCCGATATAAAGGATAACAAAGGACATGGGTACGTCCCGTAAAGATATTATCAGTGAATATTGAAAATTTTGAAACCTCGAATGTATTTGGGAATCCATGATTCTTTTGAAGAGTCTTAGCACTAAAGAAGGAACATAAAGAATAATAATAGTGCAAATGATAATGAAATAAACAAGTAATTAATCCATATGTACAAATGAACTTTTGTTCAATTTGTGTATTTAGAAATCTAGGATTGTTTTATACTCCTATATGTACAAATTTATAAGTTGCTGCTTTAAATCACCGCAACTTTAGCAATGGAATAGTGACAGGCAACTTGGAGTTTTTGTGATAATGTTGCCACGGTTTTGGCAAAGCAAACAGTCACTAATTTGCACGACAAAAGATGGTCCTTCAGCTTAGCCGTCACAAAATGGAACCTTGTTGTCACCCCATTGGGACCATTGCCACAAATTTAAGCAGCAATCATGGTTTTTGACATCGCAAAAGGCCCATTAAGAGTGCCCTTATACCTTATTCTGCTTCGTCTCTAATCCGATTATCTAAGGTTTTGGATAACACTTATACCTTATTTAAGCAAATCACAGGAGGATGCAGTGATCACTTGCACATTTTGGGAGTGCACAGGCGGTAAGGAACACCTGATACTATTCAAAATTTAACTAATGGATAACAGTATCAATTATCAATCACAAAACTTAGGTAACTCAAACAATGATATTCACAATCTAAACGGAAATGTTATCAATCAAAAAACTTAGCTAACTCAAACCATGATATTCACAAGGTAAACAGAAATGTTAAAGTCGCGTTCCAGGCTAATGATGCTATGACTTTTACCTGGTGCGTCATCAGATCAGTTTGTAAACCGAGAACTGGATATTCTCTTCTCATCTTTTCCTTTGTGTATAGTTTCTGATCACACAACAATGAAATCATACTAGTTGACTGTATCCAGATCCATTGGCTCGTCTCCTGAACCTGCACCAGGTGCCTCATCTCCCGAGTCATTGTCATCTTCAGTGAGCTCTTCATCATTTGATTCCTCCTCTGAAACCAGACCCACATCTTCTGGCTTAGCGAATTCTGCACAGATTTCTTTGTGATCCAAAGGATACAACCACCAATGCATAACCATGCAAGAAATCAAAAAGATTAGTGTCAATAAGTTATAAATAACTCAAGCATAAAACTTTGTTTGACTTTTAAGGTCAAACAGACTATTCTTCAACTTCTAAAACATTAAATACTTTTAAAACAGTAAATATACTTTAGCACAAAATATCTAAAGTCCTCTAATAATATATAAACAGTAAACACTTTATTTGTTCGATATATAAACAGTAAATACTTTTAAAACATTATTAACTTAGCAATATACTTTAGCACAAGATATCTAAAGTCCTCTAATGATAAAGATCAATCCTGTACTAGAAAAAAAAGTGGTTTAATTTGACTTTTGAGGTCAAACAGACTATTCTTCAACTTCAAGAACTGCTATAAATCCGTAAGAAAGTTTTATGATGTTGTGATTTATTATCAGTTCCTATAATAAGAATTAAATCTGTTTACAGCTTTTAGTTGTAATGGAATGCATTTAAAAATTGAATATGAAAAGTGAATATGACCTTAAAAAGTCAACAAATACCCATGTTGTTCTATTTCAGTTTCAAGCAATGAGTACCTTTGACTTTTGCTTCATAAGCGTCTCTATCACGCAATAAAAGAGCTGCAGCATCTGCGTTCAATGGATCTTCAGCATTCGGTTCGTTCAAAAGCATTGGAAGGTAGATTTCAAAAACATTGACCAAGTCTATATAGAGAAAACGAATTTCATATGAATTTCTGGTTATGATTCCTAAATTTAGCATTTTAACGAAGTTCATATCAAACTTCGTGACTTAACAATATGTCAGACTAACTCTTTTACCAGTCAGGGGGCTCCACGTCTGATTAAGCACATTTACGCACACCGTCCCAGTTCTGGAAAGAGTAGAAATATGCACAATATGTCAGACTTACATGTAGGGGCAATCTTTGTAAAAAAAGTTACTCTGCACTATGAAGGAACTCCTAGAAATGACAAAAGAGAACACTTACTCGAAATGAATATTTGGATGGTAAATTTTGGTCGAGAAAGCAATGGACGGAGAAGAAAAGGGGTATTCCTCTGGAAGCTCAACACTTACCTTCCAAACACCTCCTGCGTAAAGACCTGAATATTCACGAAATATATAAATTATAAAGTTAAAAACCTGAAAATAGAGATGCCAATAAAGTGCAAGTAAATATGCCGATTATTGAAACCTCAGGTATTACCAATCTGTTTTAAAGTGCAAGTTTTAATAATTACTTTCAGAACATACATTTTCCGCCACTCATTCAAAAGTAAAGGAGCATTTCTCCACGGATTAAGATCCTCTCAAGTTGAGTCAAACATGATAGCTCATGTTCACCAATCACAAATAAAATAAATATATAAAAAATTTTCTTTTAGGTGAAAATTATGGGTCTAGTTATTCATTCACTCTCACAATAAAACCAACTTGATCAATCATGTTTCACAATAAATGTAGTTTTAACACTGCCTCATCAGAAGTCAAAGCTAAGACAGATTTTATAACTGATCCTAAAAGGAAGCACATAAATGCAGATGAGTTAAAAAAATGATAAAGTGCAACCTGAAAAATTCATGCTCTAAGTGTGTTAAGTAGTTGTTTAAAGGAAGATACACATTTCAACGTTTAGAGTCAACTGAGTCATCTGTGAAATCAAACATCAGCATGATCTTATGTACAACTTCCCACCAATTTCAGAGATATGTGAAATTTTCTAGCGTTTGGCTATGGTTTAGCAACAGCAACAATTGATACCAAATATTCTCTTATCTAAGTTTCATGTTTAACGTAAAACCTTAAGTAATAAGCATTTGCCAAACCCTCAAACAAACAGTTATTGCAAACCCCTAACTCACATTATGTTACCATCTACTTAAGTAATCACATTTAGAACACTATGCCAAATACCCCATTATTAATAATCAACAAACAATACCCAAAATCAGCAACATTCGTTGATAAATCCACATCCAAACATGCAACAAGAACAAGTTCACAACAAGAATCATTCTAAAATCAACAACTAACGATATGATCATCATCATACTCCAATTTTCAGACATTCATCATTCTGTTATAAACCGACATTCAAACATAAAATCAAGAACACCCCTTAAATCATAACTAATTATCAAGAAGATAATATCAAGAAACACCCACATAATCTAACATCATAAAAAATATTCAAGAAACATAAAGAAATGGCTTACTATCAGCAGGTCCATGGAAAAAGACATAAAACTGGTGGTTACTTTCATTGATCAACTCCACTTTGTAATCTTTCATCATCCTGACATCACAAATAACAACACTTTAAACAAAAACAGAGCAAAAAACAGAGTACCCATATGATGAAAATTTGAAATAAAGAAGTAATTACAGCTTCATTAAGTCGGTATCTCTGCGTTTAGATGAAGCCATTATTCTTCGTTAAGTCGGTATCTTCAAAATTACAGCAGAAGTTGAATATTGTTTCTTGAAAGTTGGTTTGTTTAGAGGGAGGGAATTGAGTTTGATTTATAGACGAATGATGGTTATGAAAATGCATGGGGATAGCAAAGTTACAAAATACACCCTTAAAAATGCAAAAATTGGCGTTTATGTGAAGATAACTTGTTGACCAAAGGTCAACTTACAAAGACCAAAAAAGAATAGTGATATTAGCTAAATATTAGTGTGGTAGTGTTAAATCAGTTTAACCCAAATTCAGCAATGCAACTAGATGGGTTTAAATACATTTAAGGTTAAAGATAATAGTTTTGCTACGAAGATTTTGGCGTTGGTTGCAGTGGCGGATATAGAAATCTGCCAAAGGGCTTCCCACTTTCTTTTAAGAATGGAAAAGAGTATGCACTTCGTGTTAAAATCTATTTTTTTAAACAAATATTTTACACCAAATGGCATGCACGTGCATATCATGTGTCTCAAGTATGTCCGTCTCTGATTGTTGACCGGTGGATGTTTGGGATATTGTAAACGAGGTTTGAGGTTCGATTCTCATCATAGTCGTGGATTTTACACATACACTCGGAATTAATTATTGCCGATTTTAATGTACGAAGCTAAGTTAATTTCACGTCACTAGACCAATATTCAAAAGATGAGTTATGGGTATACGATATTCTAATTTTGATGTTGACTAAAAACGAGATAAACACAAATTGAACCCGTTTATTCACACGGATATCATGAACAATTCTTCTAACTATTGTTGATTGAACGAATACCGATAATCTAGGTGATTTCTACTCAAGAGGAGAAATGAGAGAAAATTGGAATTTCATTTATTCAAGAACTGATCAGCTGATCACAATACAACTATTAAGTAGACTTTACAAATTTAAAATGGGCCTAAAAGACAAACGGGCCGAGCACTAATCCCCAAACAAAGCCCAACAAACATGGAAAAAAAAAATAAAAATGCAACAAACTCATAAAATAGAGCGATTTGGGACCCAAAAGTTCCATAAAATGCCGTAGGCATTTACAATGACGTTCTCCTCGTTGCAAGCTTCGATTTGACTGGTCACGGTCCTGAAACGGAGTCCCATAACCCAAGTTATGCTATTTTTAGTGAAACCCATTTTCTCACACGATCTTGGGCCTCCATAAACAAAAGAGCCTGTTCCTCCACACTTGACTTTGCATCAGATAGAGTTAGGGGTGTTCATCGGTTCGGTTCTCGGTTAATCAGTTTATTCGGTTCGGGTTGTTCGGTTAAAAAAAAATTTGGGTCATAACCGAAAACCGAACCGAACCGAAAATATCTATGACCGAATCGAACCGAAGTTCGGTTCGGTTATCGGTCAAAACCGAAAACCGAATTTTGTAATGAATTACACTATTTATATTTTTTTTTAAAATTTAATTATATATATTTTTGGCAAAAAAATATATTTCAAGCATAAAAAGTGTTTTTTATATTAGTATAAAATTTCAATGGACATTAACCACTCATTTCAAATAGGAGGGAGAATTTTAAGGAGAGATGCATCTGAAATGAGTGGTTTTAGTTTCTTCTTATTATTCTTATTTTAATTTTTCTTCTTATCTGATCCTAAATCTCTCTCTCTCTCTCTCTCTCTCTCTCTATATATATATATATATATATATATATATATATATATATATATATATATATATATATATATATATATAGGGGGGCGTTATTGTGGTGAACAAGCTTAAAATAGATAAAATAGGTACACATGTGGACCGTTGGATCAAGCATCATAGATGAGATTATATATTAAATAACGGAGTGGCAAATTTGTAATTAAGTGGAACACAAATGGCATTTATGTACTAATTTTATAACACTAGTATATAGGTTTGTTTGACTCTCATTTTTTTTAACACAGTTTGACACTTTGACTCTCATTAATACATAAGTTTCAAGAATCAGGTATCGACAATAATTCATCCGGATATCATGCAATTCAGAATTGAAACCCTAATCCCCAAAATCACTCACTCAATCAAAAAACCCCAAATCATCGTTCTACATTTGTTCTTTAAATAGCATAAGCGAATGTGTATGTCCATTCCATACAAACGAAAATGGTAGTTTTTCAGAACCAGGTGATCGGCATTGGGAGTGAAGAACAAATATTATTTGGTAAGTGATACATTGATCTGATTTTTAAATTTTTTATTTAGTGAAGATAGTTTGTTTGTTAATTCTATTTGTTGGTGTTTGGTGTCAGTTCGTCGAAGTGGACGGTTGTCAAATCGTGAGCGACCAAAGGGTGATAATGAGGAGTATGAAACAATCGATCTAACCATTGATGGAGACAGTGAAGATGAACGAGGTATTTCTGAGACCACAACTGTGTATGAGTTGATTATGTATGTTACATACTTTGTAAGTTTTGTAGCCTAGTTTCTTATATGTTTTGAAAAGAACATGTTAGTTGATTATGTCTATTAGTTTCATATGTTGTTTCCAATTTAGGTATTTGTTGATTATGTGTATTAGTCGAAATACAATTTTCAAATAAGGTATTCATTGTTTATGTGTGTTAGTTGAAATAAATTATTATGTATTAGTTGATTAGGATTAATGTGCGTCAGCTGTGTACACGTTTTATAATAAGCTATTAAGCTACAATGAATTAGCAGTTGCAACATGGGTATGTGTGATTGAGTATTTGAGTTGTATTATGTGTGGGAGCGACTTATATTGGTTGATTAGGATTAAAGCTATTTTTAGTTAGCAGTTGCAACATGTATTGGTTGATTAGGATTAAAGCTCTTTCGAAATAAGGTGTTAGGTGAATATGCGTATTTGTCGGATATGGTTGTTTTGGAATAAGGTATTAGGTGGTTATGTACCAACAAGCTGTTTATGTGCAGAAGTTGAGTATGTGTAAGGCCAGACATGGGTTCATGTCGTGCGCATAAGGCCAGACATGGGTTCATGATTATGTGTACTAGTTGTTTTATGTGCAGAAGTTGAGTGTGTGTGTTAGTTGCTAAGGTGTATTAGTTGAAATAAATTTGTGTGTATTAGTTGATAATGATTCATGTGCATCAGTTGGTTATGTGTACAAGCTGTTCAACGGGTTAGTTGAGCCGGTTGGTTAAGTGAGTCAGTTCAGTAAGTCAGTTCATGTGGGTTGGTTCAGTGTTGGTTCATTTAGCGGGTTGGTTCATCTTGGGTTGGTTCAGCGTGGGGTTGGTTCAGCATGGGGCTGGTTCAACGGGTTGGTTCATCGTGGGTTAGTTCAGCGTGGGGATGGTTCAGCGGGTTGGTTCACAATTCACTCCTCAACTTCTATTCAATGATGATACTTCTATTATTGATATACAGAGTAGTAAAATAACATTTTCTTTTTTTTTTCTCTTCTATTATGTTTTAATATATGTAAGGAAATGTTGACCTTGGTTGAATCAGAGGATCTTTCTTTTCCTTGATACACATGCTCCACATCTCAAACGTCATGCCATGTATAAACCAGATCTGATTACTTTCTTCATTATTATTATAGGAATACATATACATAAGGCTATTTTAATATTATTTTATATTTGACAAACATGGAAGATTGAATGTACACATTAGTGGCTTGGTTCAGTGAGTTTGTTTAGTGGCGTTGGTTCAGTGAATTGATTATAAGTCTTATCCAAACACCCCCAAAATACCAACTGAATAATCAAAATACACATTTTTTTTTTGAGACGATGCTATCCGGATCATCAATGTATTGTTAGTTGCTTGAAATACTGCTAGACAGTGATACCAAACAGCCCCATTTTCTAGCAAATCTGTTTGTGTTTGACTTTGCCTCCTTCACTTTTAAAACTTGAAATTCTCATTGATTTGCTAGACAATGATACCAAACAACCCCTTTTTATTAGACAATTACTTCAGCTATCTGTAGTACTCTTCGTAAAATGTTTGCGACTTTTATTTTATGAAGGCTACATTAAGTAACTATACATGCAAATGTTAACATACAATCCCTTTTTATTAGACAACTAGACATACTCTTTGTAAAAATTTTGTGACTTTCATTTGCTAGACAATGATACCAAAAAACTCCTTTCGGTTCCCGTTCCTGTGAGGTTTACCAAACAACTAGACAATCTCTTTTTTTTTCAATATTTTGTGTTTTGTTTATATTTGTGACATTTTTATTGGTTTACTGTTCTTTCAAGTATATGTGTTGTTTTGTAGGTTCATTTCTTTTATCTATCTCTCTCTCGCCAAAATAAATAAATAAATAAATATATATATAAATAAATAAAATCTTAAATCCTCTCAAATAATAATACATAAAATACACAATCCTTTGTAATCTTTACTTGATATCTTATTAGTTTTGGATTGAATCACTAGAACATCATCATAAAATGTGAGTGTTGATTTTCTCTAATTGATATACAAATCCCAAATCCCAGTCGGTTGATATCCTTTAGGTTGATATCCTTTATTAGGAAAAGAAAACACACGCACAATATACAAATCCCAAATCATCCCACCACTAAATAACTTATTATTTTCGCCGGAATTTAATTAATGGTTGTTGATTTTGTACTTTATGGCATCTCACAGTTGTTGTTCTTTAGGTACTATTTAATTAATGGTTTGGTTCAGTATGGGTTAAATCAGCACGGGTTGGTTCAGCGTGGATTTGGTCCAGCGTGAGTTTGGTTCAGCGTGAGTTGGTTCAGCGTGAGTTGGTTCATTGTAGTTTTGGTTCAGCGTGAGTTTTGTTCACGCGAGTTTTTATTCAGCGGGTTGGTTCAGTTTGTTTTAATTTTTTTATTTTTTTTAATGTTTGAATGATTTAAAGTTTTGGACAATCAAATTTTTAGTTTATTCGTGTGTTATGTAAATAATAAAGTATATGATATAAAACTGCCCCGATGCAACGCACGGGTATTATGCTAGTTCTATTTTGTCCCTTGAAAGTAATCCTTAAGTTGAAACACCAATTTCTGAAATTGCGGTTCCTCTAATTCCACGAAGTGCCACACTTTGTGATTATCCTAGGATTTCAATAGATGATGGCAATGGAAGCAAGCTTTCATATTGGCACGGGCTTAGGGATGGTTGTGTCGGTTTGTTAGATGCCAGACTAAAATGTGGTGGCTCTTTAGCTATTCAGCAATTGTGTGCGAGTGGTATCCCCCAAACACTTTTTGATTTGCTAGGAAACAACCACTCAGATCAAATTGGACTATCACCTGTAGGGGTTGTATGGAACGTTTCCTCATTATGTCAGTGTCTTCTAGGTGGTGCTTCAACTTTTCGCCAGGTTTTGCTTAGAAGGGAACATGTGAAACTTGTTTCTGATTTGGTATCTGATGATGTACATCTTAAAATTATAATGTGTTGGAGTGGACCTGGTGAAGGGAAAAATGGAGTCAAAGATACAGTCAATGCTGTTATTAATCTATTAGCATTTCATTTGTGGCGGTGCAAAATGTACCTAGTTCTCCATCTAATGCTGCTGCTGCTGCAGCTTCAGTAAATAGTGGTTTTCTTTTAAACATGGGGTCTCCTGGTGGGAAGGTTTTTGCTGATGACAAGGACATGGTTCGAGCTATTGAAGCAAGTATGGGAAAGTATCTTCAAATTCTTTTAGAGGTAAATATTCCCACTTTTTTATTTCAGGGATCTATTTCAGGTTGTGCCCTTATTATCTTTCGTACTTGTTTGGATGATGTTGGCATTTTTTAGAGATGATAATTTTGACCCATTAATGGATAATAAAAAGATAACTTTAAAGGAAACATGTCAAATGTCGACCACCTTTTTATTTTTAGACATAAACCTCCAATTAGAATATAGACCATAGTTGAGTGATACAATTATTATATTCAAATTCTACACTAATAATCTATAAAATGTCTATAATCTTTTAACAAAAAGCACTCCATCTCACCCGGCCTGACTCTGCCCATTATAACCTATACACAGAAGGAGATTTGACTTGTTACTCAACCATTTTTCAGCTCTATTTTCTTGGCAAAAAAATGGCTATCTTGTGTATAATTAAATCTTAGTGATCTTCCA
The DNA here is from genome assembly GCA_014162995.1 of Artemisia annua. Classification (NCBI taxonomy): domain Eukaryota; kingdom Viridiplantae; phylum Streptophyta; class Magnoliopsida; order Asterales; family Asteraceae; genus Artemisia; species Artemisia annua. Next base: position 1,739 of record LBNU01037335.1, on the reverse strand, counting down.
ACCTTTTATTCGAGTGTACTGGGGTGTGGTACCATATAACAGGCCATAAACCAATGCAGGTGTGCAAGTTTCACTCATTTTGCAATACTGTCTTTGAATTTGCAGGTATTAATTCCAGGCCAAACAATTCAGTGTTTGAGACATGTGAAATTAAAGGATGCTGCAAGACTGGTTGCCTTTCTAGCCAAATGACAGGTCATCGATCACTGGTGGTTCAACTACTTGGCAAAAGTCTCCTGAATCCAAATATTATGAGAAGGTTACTTGATAATTCATCACCAAGAGAAGTCATACTGGTGCAGAAGTTGAGTATGTGTAAGGCCAGGCATGGGTTCATGTGGTGCGCATAAGGCCAGACATGGGTTCATGATTATGTGTATTAGTTGTTTTATGTGCACAAGTTGAGTGTGTGTGTGTTAATTGCTAAGGTGTATTAGTTGAAACTATTAGATTCTATTTCAATGTCTACTTCTTAAAAACATACCGACACACGCATAATAACGTATAAATTCGTCAAATAATTCCCAAATGACACATAAAACTTTTCATGAGCTGTTCAAATAATTCCCTAATTCATCAAATAATTCCCTAACGTGGCACTGAATTGTAATCATAACAATGAAATCTACTAAAATAAAACATACCTATTGACACACGTAAAATATACGAACACTTAAACGGACCAACTTTTCATACAACTTGATCTCATCTATCAAGATTCAAATAAACATGGGTATGTGTGATTGAGAAAAGAATAACTAACAGGATTACAACTTCTATATGATAACATTAACAGGAATACAACTTGTATATTAATATTAACAAAAAAAAAATCTATTCGATTGAAAAAAGAATGATTCAAATAAATCATATATTTACCTTGCATGGAATCATTATCGGTTGTATTCGACATACTGGTAATTCGAATATGATGTTTTTGTGTTGAAGATGTCGTGTGGTGAAATATTGTGGTTATATTGAAAATGAGAAAAAAAATAACGTATAAATAATTTGTAAGGATTGTATTGCGTTTAACATGGATTACAATGTCAAAAAATCAAATAATGGAAAAACAAAGATTACTATAATACCCATATAATAAATATCCAATTAATTAATGTTATTTATTTTGATCTCATCTATGACGCTTGATCTAACGGTCCACATGTGTACTTATTTTATCTATTTTAAGGTTGTACACCACATGAACGCAAATCTATATTATATATATATATAGGGGGGCGTTATTGTGGTGAACAAGCTTAAAATAGATAAAATAGGTACACATGTGGACCGTTGGATCAAGCATCATAGATGAGATTATATATTAAATAACGGAGTGGCAAATTTGTAATTAAGTGGAACACAAATGGCATTTATGTACTAATTTTATAACACTAGTATATAGGTTTGTTTGACTCTCATTTTTTTTAACACAGTTTGACACTTTGACTCTCATTAATACATAAGTTTCAAGAATCAGGTATCGACAATAATTCATCCGGATATCATGCAATTCAGAATTGAAACCCTAATCCCCAAAATCACTCACTCAATCAAAAAACCCCAAATCATCGTTCTACATTTGTTCTTTAAATAGCATAAGCGAATGTGTATGTCCATTCCATACAAACGAAAATGGTAGTTTTTCAGAACCAGGTGATCGGCATTGGGAGTGAAGAACAAATATTATTTGGTAAGTGATACATTGATCTGATTTTTAAATTTTTTATTTAGTG
>LBNU01037334.1:81004-94153 GCA_014162995.1 Artemisia annua | reverse complement strand
TTATGTTATATAGATTGGAATTCATGATTCAAGTTATTGGTGTAGATGTAGAATTATGTGTTGAATTTGAAGTCAAATTGTGTATGTTTGACCTTAAAAAGTCAAAGTTTGTGTTTTTGTGGTTTAAATAAGTTTCCAAACATACCCTGTTTGTAAAATTTAAGGGTGTTTTAGAATTTTGCATTTTTTTGTGAATTATGGTCTAATTTGGTTACTTTTTGCAGATATTGGTATTGAAAGAAGAAAAAGATCATACCTTTTTGATCGAAATTTGATTTATCGAAATGGCGGTTAAGATTCACGGATTCATCGAAGGGACGCAATCCGAAGAACTAATGAAGTTACTTTTGACACTTGCTTCAAACTGGGGAGATGTTTTCGACACAAGCAAGTTGAAAGTTGTTCATTTAAGTGGTGCTATGACTAATGTGGTTTACAGAATCACTTGGCCGAAAAACGGAAGTGAGAATGAGGAAAGGACCGTCTTGGTTCGGGTTTATGGGGAAGGGTCGGATATTTTCTTTGATAGGGAAGAGGAAATTAGGACGTTTGAATCCATCTCGAGTCATGGGCATGGGCCGCGTCTTCTTGGACAGTTTGCGGAAGGGCGTGTGGAGGAGTTTATTCATGCTAAGGTACAAAATAGTATTTTTATGACATCATGCTTAGTTTGAATATCATAGTTATGGAGATTCTTTTGTTCTTGTATTTTAATTCTAAAAATAGAATATGTGTAGTTTTGCGATTTTGCCTATACATGTGAACGGTAGCTATGAAATTTGTGTTAGGATCGATAGTAACACGTAAGCAATGTTACGCTAATACATAGTGTTTATATGGTTTCGTTATTTGCTTCTTATTGTATATTTGGAATACTTGGATTATCAGATAGTTAGTCAACTGTAACAAACGGACTGCAATAATAGTGTTTGGGTGATGCTTTTTCCGTTTGAATTATGAGAGTCATTTGGTTAGGTTTCAGGATATTTATGATTATTTAACGATTCACTTGTACGATGACTCCTAAGATTTAATCAAAGCCTGTTCTGTTTCAAGTACTCTTAATATGATCGTCCAAAATTGACTATTTGACTTTATTTACTTCTATACAAATTGATTACCATTTGAGTCAACGCTACGTGTCACAATATAATTGGCCCGACTCATTATACGCGCTTCATTCCTTATTTACGCTTCCCAAAGTTTTATAAATTAAATCCCATCCACCAAATAATTTCATAAAAAAATAAAATAAAATAAAATACAGAATCTTCTTTTTTTCATTTTTTTTTTCACAACAAAAAATATAAAGCAAGATTCTTTGGTCTATTTGGCCATTTGGGTCACAATCACACATTTTTTTAATAATTTTTTTTAAATAATTTCTTTTATATTTTTTTAAGTGAAATTTAAATATCAATCTGTTTTGTTGGTTACATTATTTTCTCTCTCTATATATACGACTTGTTCTTCCCTCATTTTGATCACAATTTCATTTCATTCCATTTTAAGGGTTTTTAAATTCACAAAATCAAGATTTTGCATTTTCTCATCTTGGGTTAGTTTCTTTCATCCAATTTTACATTTTTCTTTAATGGGTATTCAAAATTCTCAATCTTTATATGCAAAATTGTGTTTTCTTGAAAAGTTTGAATTTTTTAAAGGTCAAAATTGTGAATTTTGTAAGTCAAAATTGGGACTGAATTGTTTACTATTTTTGACCCAGTTTGATTTCCCATTTTTGTTATGTTATATAGATTGGAATTCATGATTCAAGTTATTGGTGTAGATGTAGAATTATGTGTTGAATTTGAAGTCAAATTGTGTATGTTTGACCTTAAAAAGTCAAAGTTTGTGTTTTTGTGGTTTAAATAAGTTTCCAAACATACCCTGTTTGTAAAATTTAAGGGTGTTTTAGAATTTTGCATTTTTTTGTGAATTATGGTCTAATTTGGTTACTTTTTGCAGATATTGGTATTGAAAGAAGAAAAAGATCATACCTTTTTGATCGAAATTTGATTTATCGAAATGGCGGTTAAGATTCACGGATTCATCGAAGGGACGCAATCCGAAGAACTAATGAAGTTACTTTTGACACTTGCTTCAAACTGGGGAGATGTTTTCGACACAAGCAAGTTGAAAGTTGTTCATTTAAGTGGTGCTATGACTAATGTGGTTTACAGAATCACTTGGCCGAAAAACGGAAGTGAGAATGAGGAAAGGACCGTCTTGGTTCGGGTTTATGGGGAAGGGTCGGATATTTTCTTTGATAGGGAAGAGGAAATTAGGACGTTTGAATCCATCTCGAGTCATGGGCATGGGCCGCGTCTTCTTGGACAGTTTGCGGAAGGGCGTGTGGAGGAGTTTATTCATGCTAAGGTACAAAATAGTATTTTTATGACATCATGCTTAGTTTGAATATCATAGTTATTGAGATTCTTTTGTTCTTGTATTTTAATTCTAAAAATAGAATATGTGTAGTTTTGCGGCTTTGCCTATACATGTGAACAGTATTAATGAAATATGTGTTAGGATCGATAATTACACGTAAGCAATACAAGTCTAATGCGTAGTGTTATATGTGGTTTGGTTATTTGCTTCTTATTGTATGTTGAGAATTCTTGGATTATCAGATAGTTAGTCAACTGTAACAAACGGACTGCAATAATAGTGTTTGGGTGATGCTTTTTCCGTTTGAATTATGAGAGTCATTTGGTTAGGTTTCAGGATATTTATGATTATTTAACGATTCACTTGTACGATGACTCCTAAGATTTAATCAAAGCCTGTTCTGTTTCAAGTACTCTTAATATGATCGTCCAAAATTGACTATTTGACTTTATTTATTCAGCAACAATGCCCATACACTTGAAAACGCAATAATAAGATAGTCACTTTCAAAATGGATTCAAACATGAAAGCTAATTTTTTCTTAAATGTTACCAGACACTGTCAGCCGGTGATCTTCGTGATCCCGAGATCTCTGCACTCATTGCAGCCAAAATGAGGGAATTTCATAACCTTAATATGCCTGGCTCCAAGAATGCACTTTTATGGCCAAGAATGAGGTATGCTTCTTTCTTTTCGTTCTAAAATAATTCACTAAGTTTGATAGTACTATTGTTTATTCATTGGACTGTTTTCGTTCACAGAAAGTGGGTGATTGAGGCTAGCAGCTTGTGCTCTCCAGAACAAGCGAAAGAATTTCAACTAGAAATCTTAGAAAATGAGATCGATGCATTGGAAAAGGAGTTGTCACAAAGCGACCAGAATGTTGCTTTTTGCCACAATGATTTACAATATGGCAATATTATGATTGAAGATGAAACGAAAACAATCACCTTAATTGTGAGTTATTTTTACTAAAATCTTTCATTCTTTTTTCTCATTTGTAACCTTATAATCTATGCCCTGTTCGGATATTGAAACAATATGATGTTTAAATCTTGTGAACCAGATAGGTATATTATGAAATAAATATCTTTACTAACATTCAAAATTTAGTCAAAAATCATCATCATCATATTAAACTGAATATATTAAGAATTTATTTTTCTGTTTGAGTTTATCTTAGAATGAATTTGTTATAACCTTTTACAGGATTATGAGTATGCAAGCTACAACCCTGTGGCTTATGATCTGGCAAATCATTTCTGTGAAATGGCAGCAAATTATCACACCGATACACCTCATGTTTTAGATTATAACGTGTACCCAGGTAACATTTTTTGATCTTAAGCCATTCTTATTCTATCCTACTGCGGTCTTTTGTAACTTTTGTCCCGAATAGTCCACATGAAAACTGTACCATAATAAGGCAATATCTAAACTAAAAGTTACTTATAATACCAGCACCCTAGGTTCGATCCTTGCAAGTGACAAAATTAAAAAAAAAAAAAAAAAAAAAATCCGAGTTGTTCCCTTTTACCCAATAAACTAAAAGTTACCAATCTTGCTGTTGTCATCATTTGGATGTTTTTTTCACTTTTTTTGGTCCAAAACAGTTTTCCGTTGTGTTAGTATTGAACGTATTTTGGACCTTCTGACCATCAAAGACTCAGATTTATGTGAATTACTTGTTACAGTTTATGTATCTCTCAATAATTATGGGTGCGTCATGTACTTTGTAAACTTTACTAGATTATGTACTTATGCATCTCTTCTTAAACAAAAAATTGCAGATTTGGAGGAACGGCGAAGGTTTGTGCAGGCATATCTTAGCTCCACAGGTCAGTAAAAACAAATTTTCACTCTGTTTTCATTTCAAATGAGAATGAAAATGACTAAATTTCTATGGGAATTTTTTTCAAGAAAATCTTAAAATTAGCACCCATAAAATTTGATATGGTCAAAGCTGCAAGAAAAGGATTTGGTTTCAAATGTCGTACATAAGATAAGTCAATGATCAATTTACTTCAAAATAAAGCATTTGAACACGACCGGTGTTCATTTCTTAAACATTTATAATTCCTCAAGATATATAGTTGGCACAATCTTTGCATAAGATGTTAAAGTCAGACATCCTTATCTATAAATAGCCAAAAAAGTCAACTTTCTTGGTATTGACCGAAAACGATAGTTAAATTACAGAAAAAAATGGTGGAAATGTCTTCTTGATAGCGTGGCTTTATTAAATGACGAACCTGTCCTGTTTGTTACTGTTTACAGGTAATGAGCCGAGTGATGAGGAAGTTGTTCAGCTTATTGATGACATCGAAAAATACACTCTTGCAAATCATCTCTTTTGGGGACTATGGGGAATAATCTCGGTACGTATTTCTTCTATTTCTTATAGTAAAAAAAACATTCTTTAAATTTTAAAAGTTGGTTCTGATCTCCTCCTTTTTTAACCTTTGAGCAGGCTTGTGTGACTAAAATTGACTTTGATTACATGGAGTATGCAAGGCAAAGGTTTAGGCAGTATTGGTTGAGGAAGTCTCAGCTTTTGAAGGGTAAAACAGGAATTTCACAAATAAGCGAGGAAATAAATGACTTGGTACTCGAGTAGTCTGGGAAGGAGAAAGTGAATGTTACATGAAGCGTATCCGTCCTAGTTATAGAATTTGTATACTTTTATCGAATAATATTAGAATGCATAGAGGAGTCAAGTATCGACCTTGATTCTAGTTCTTAATACTGAATTTGAGTTTTACAGTAGAGTATATGAAAGCAGTGTATTAGTTTTGTACATATTCCTTGTAATGAACTCATAATGCAAAGGGGAAGAAGAATGTTTTTGATCACTTCTTTGCTTGATATATAAATGTAAGAAATATTTGTTTTTTCTTCGTGGTTTTTATACATTTCAAATTCTATGATATCTGAGCAGCAGCCGAGTCGAAAAATAGTTGATTTTGAAACACGGCTAAGGACTCACGAACGACGTTTCTGTTTCCGGTCTAATTGCTGAAAAGAATAGACATACCCAATTTATTTTGTTTTGGTGTCGCGGTATCAATGTATCATAATGTTGCTTGCATTATATAAAACTAGATGAGTAACCGTGCATAGCAAGGGGATTTATAGCGGCAAACAATTATACAGTTACGATATTTTGGTTAAATGTTCGTAACATGCGATAATTGAACTCAAAGAACAATTTTATCAAAGAATGTATAAAAATATTTAGGGAATCTGAGAATGAAACATGACAACAATTAGTTGAAGAATTCATCTTCTTATATAATATTTTTTTTTTGGAAAATGATCCCTGCAGTTTACTGCAGGGAACTTGTCTGCTGCAAGGGTATACATGGGGGATCAATTTTGTAAAATCATAAAACTTGAGGGCTGTATGTGAAAATATTAAAATCCATTTATCATAGAAAAGCAGATAACTTTTCTGCTGCAAACTGCAGCGATGACATTCCTTATTTTTTTCATAGTTTTTACTACAAATGATATTTTTTATATATAGCCAGAAACGATAAATATATATTGTATGTATTAATCATCCTTATTTTTTTTCATAGTTTTTACTACAAATGATATTTTTTATATATAGCCAGAAACGATAAATATATATTGTATGTATTAAACGTGATTGGTAAACCTTTTAATTATAGTTATAAGACATTTTTTTGGGGAAAGTAAAAAATTGACATTTAAAAAAGTACTTTGGATATAACACATTACTCATTTTTATGTTTTTAAGTTTTAAGCAAAATTATTTTTGCTTTATATAGTAAAGATGTCGACAGAACACACAGTGTGTTATAACATTTGTTATAACTTATAACAATGTCATTTAGCATAGAGACAAGATGGAATTGACTCGCGCTTCGCGGCGGGCCAACAATTTTGTTGTGTCATGTACTTCTTTAAATATGATTGTTTTTCGTGTTACATGTTTCGGGATATCTTATGAGTTTGTGTTTGAAGTTGACACTTGCATCATTGTAGATATTGTTATTCACTTTAAGTCTTTTTATATGTTAATATGAACACAATTTATGTTACATGCTGATAGATTATAAAATTTTGAAAACAAAATATAAAATAGCAAACAAAATTGGCCAAGAACCTCGACAAACAAAATGGGCCAAGAAAGCAACCCAAGTCCAAAACGACAGATAAACGCACCGTTTTAAACGACAATTAGGATGTAGATAAATTAGAATGATTAGCTAAACGATACAAACATTTTTATTGTTAACTGTCTGAAAAGATGTCGACATCTATATATTTGCTTTATATATAGTAGAGATGCCGACAGAAAACACAGTGTGTTATGACATCTATAAAGCAAAATTAATTTGCTTTATATATAGTATAGTAGAGATGTCGACAGAAAACACACTCTGTTATAACATCTATTATAAGAATGTCATTTAGCATAGATATGAGAAATCACTCTGTTATAACATCTATTATAAGAATGTCATTTAGCATAGATATGAGAAATTGAGAATGATTAGCTAAACAACACAAACATCTTTATTGTTAACTGTCTGAAAAGATGACATCATATGTACAAACAAGTGTAAGATATTCTACTTAATCATTCTAGTCATGTTCAATGGTGCCCCATGAAAGAATATAAAAGAGTGGTTAACATTGCAAATCAAACTAATGGCAAAAGTAGACGACAAATGTCTAGAAAACAACAAAATGAACATTATTACAGTATTTTTTTTTTTTTTTTGGAGGGCACAAAATATAAAATGAAAAAGATATATCAAAGAATTAAAAACTAAAAAAAAAATAATAATAATAAAAATAAATAAATAAATAAATGAAGAAACTAGAAAACGTTTAGCTCAAGTAGCATATTTTTTACTGTCTTCTATTGATTAATTCCTGTTAGATTATAAGTTAAGCTTTATAAGATGTGATGACATTTTTTATTGTCAAGACCTTCTTTTGTGTAAGATTCTTTGACCCATACCAATGCTCTAATGCAAAGGTCAAAAATGAATGTTCCAATTCGGAATATATGTTGTGAAAAGTGTACTAGCCAGTGATTTCAAATGAACGGATGGTATACATGATTATTATGCACCTAATTATTTAATACAAAAGCATGCAAAAGTCCATGAGATCTTTAAGAATAAAATCTACTACTAGTTGATTTAGATATAATTAGTTGTATTTGTAAGTCATATGCATAAAGCATAATTGACATTGTTGTTAGGAATTCCAGTTATTCCATGACTAGTTATAGCAAGGCCCTCTTCCAACTTTCAAGCATGCAATAACGGAGGTTGAAAGTTATATGTAAAAAAGCCAAAAAGTATTCAAAATATGTTATGAGAAGGCCCAATTGAAAAACATAAAAAAAATACTCATGAATATTAGTAAATATACATTAATGGGCCAAAGTTTGGGAGGCCATGACTCTCTCTTGTCCCTTCTTAGCTCCGCCTTTGCACGCATGAAAGGCTAGAGTTCGGCCGTGAGAAATTGTGTGTGTGTCTCAGTGCGTTGTAGGTGTGTGTTTAAGTGTGTGTGTTTATATTTAAACAGGGTATAGAATACTATAAATAATTGGTAAGGAATATGATAGCCACTACGAAAGTTTGATGATAGATGTGAATGTTGATGTGACAACTAAATATAGTAAATACACCTAATATAAGAGAGCTAGTATAAGGGCGGGCACTCTTCTCTTTCAACCCCACTATACTATTCATAGTTGTGGGGCACTATGTACTTACATCCTTTACGATAAGAGAGGTGAGTGTTAAGCGTTACACAACCTACACTATTGGTGTTTTTGTGCTATAGCTATTGCGTCATGACCTCAACGGTGAGCTATCCCTTTTTTTAATAAATGAAAACTGAGCCGCATGAACTTATAACTTGCCTTATACGTGATACGATGTTTTCTTGTTATAAGAATGTTATTAGATAGAAACTGACGTAAGATGTGCTACAACACGCACGGCACCTACCTCTCTAATGTCTTTGATTTAAAATTTTGACAACTACCGCACCCTCAATTTTTTTGGGCAGTGACCTTTACAGACTACTAAAATAAATACTAGAACCTAACAAACAATTGTGTTAGGTTGTTCAAGCGAATAAAGAAGCATTGATAAAGGAAAGCAAAGAAAATATGATCTTCTCTTTATATGTGTACATTCTTGGAATAACAGTTACAAACTTGATCACAACTGACCTTGAGCATATGCAAGATAGAATCTCGAATTAAAATACTTAGGATCATGCTACCAAATTTTGAGTCGATCAAAACTCATTCAGGTTGCTAACAATTTCAAGTCACACCGGTTAACAAAATATTTGCTCTGAACTCTTTTGTAGCGAAAGTTTTAGTCCAAGTATGTTTCGACAATGAATTTGTCGCATTTAAAGTGAAATAAACTAATTACGTTTCTCTTGTAAAGATAAAAATGCTAGATATGAACCAACATGTTCGATCATATGAACTTCAATTAAACACGCAACAATGGAAATAAAAAGTATAAATACATTCATTCTTGACAAAGGAATTAGAACATTGATTTGTCAAGCATATTAAAAAGGCTGATTTGATAACATTGATTCTCATTCCATGTTTCGTTTTTATACAATCTAACAACTTTGTATGAATATGTATCAAACAAAAGTTTGTCCGGATGTACCGTTGACCAACATCATCACCGTCGACTTAGCGTCAGATCACATTTTCACTTCCTCAATAACATCACCAACAATTAGGTGTAACAAGACCACCACTTCACCACTCGGACATACTCAACTTGTACATAAATATAACTCATAAAAATCAAAATCACACACACAATCAACATCAACAAGCCGGTCGATGGACCAAGATACACTTAATATCGTTTGTGGTCCATACCAAGATAGTACACTTCTTTGTTAGTTGTTGCTTGTAGATAAGGATGTTTGACTTCAACAATCAAACACATTTTATTGTGTCAAATTCTGGAGACACGAACAATAATTGTTTTAAAAGATAATAACTTGACTTGTTCGAATGCTTCGTGGCAACAATATGAAGTAACCATTGACTTGACTTATGTATGATGTATCCAATTTTTTCTTTTATCAAATTTTAGCAAGACTTGAAATTATTGGTAAGATTCCATTTTTTATGGTAAAGGGGAAAAGGGGTCAATACCATCTTTTTGGTTACAACATTTTGATGTACCAATTCGATGGTCAAGAATCAATGTTCCAAATTTGATGTTGCGTATTTTATTGGAAATTGTACATATATTTAGAGGCTAGCGGCGCAGCTTGTTGTTCGTTTGCCTTCAACCACTATGTAAATTTTGAATAAATTAAAATATAATAAGCGAAATCATTTTATTTGAAAAGAATTATATTATTTCTTTAGTAAGTTTTTTATTTTTTTCAAAACATGTAACTAATGATCTATTTTGACATTTATTCTAGCTTACTTTAATATTTTATTTATTATATTAAATTAAGGTCAATGGAAGTGCAAAACTTGCGAGACGTTTCTATGGAAACAATCTCTTTACTTTTATGTAGACGTGTAACTGTATTATACTACCTCCTCTGTATTTTGCTCAGACAAAATTAAGTATAGTAGTTGTTGTAAAAAAAAAAAGAAAGAAAAAATTGTTCGCTACCCACAAAAAGCAATTATGGCAAGTATGATACTTTTTTAATCATTTGCCCTTATAATTAATGTTAGTTTGTAAAAAATATGTGTGGTCTGCTATAATACAGTTCTTTGCTATTCAGAATTGTATTATAAGATAATTCCAAAGCTTGGTTGTCCTTCTTGACCATCATGCTCCCGAAAACTGTACACTTACTTTATGCTTAGTGAAGTATATAGCATTCCCAACACATATACGTTTTCAAATTTTCTCATTTATCAAGCATTTGTCCAATGCTAAAAACACTTTAAGGTAAATCTTAACTTATCCCGCTCTTTTACGTGCCAAATTGGCAATGGTCAAGGCTTTAAGCAATAGGTTGTTCAATACCAACTTATTGTTGGAATTTTATACTCATGACAATCATATATAAACAATAACATCTAGTAAGCATATCGGAAGCAATTAGGATCATATAATGCATAATTAATTAACCAAACATAAAAGTAAACGTACCTTTTGATTCTAGCAAGAACAATAATCAATTCTTCAATTCAAGATCAAGAACCCTAATTAGGGTTTATGTGGATTAAAGAATAACCCCTTACCGTTTTGNTTATTATTATTATTATTATTATTATTATTATTATTATTATATTTTTATTATATTATAAAACATCACTTTATTATTATTATTATTATTATTATTATTATTATTATTATTATTATTATTATTATTATGTGGTATAAAACTAAAAATGATGAAAATTAACATAAGATGTTATAATGTCTCCGAACAATATTATGTGGGTATAAACACATGAGCATTATGATATCTTTTATTATATAATAAAAGAATTACATCATTTTATAGTTTTTTTGCAAATCCATTCTCAATGTAAAAAAACATGGACCAATAGGAGAGCTCGATTTTGTCACGTAAGCAAAATCGAGCGACGTGATTGGTCAATAGAAAGTCAAAATTGAATCCAATTTGGTCAAAATTAAAAACTTTGGTGGAAAAATCTGGTTAAGAAAAAAAAATGCATAAAAATATAGGTGCCAAATTTATGAAAACAAAAACTTAAAAAAAGAGGAAGTAATTAATAAAACTTTAGTGGTTGAATTTTAAATAAATTATATAGAGCTAAGTGTAAAATTACAAGTTTTCATTTTTTTAATAACTTTAGAAAAAAAACACAGATAACCCCTTACACTTTATACCCCTTATACTTTATAATATTAACTTTGTTTAAAATTAATTGAGTATTAGTATTAGTTTATATTTTAACTTCATTAACACTCATTATATGCTACTAAACTCGCACATTTTATATAACATAATATCAATAGTTAAAGTTAAAAAATAACATCAACATCAACCTCAGCATGTCTGTCACTTAAAAACATTATTCAAATCTAATTATTAAAAAAAAATAAAAAAAAAAAATAAAATAAAATAACCACACACACACACACAATAAACTTATTGTGTTATGGTAATTGAATAAGCCAATAAGCACCTTTAATAAGCATAACCAAACACCCTTTTAGTTCTAATATGAAGTTTTGTCCTAACTATCATGCAACATGTAAGTGGTTTTTGCAGTTTTATGATCTTATCACACACACTAAAGCGTAATGCAATTTGTTGTGTGCGTTTTTAGATGAGGATTAAGTACCAACACATGATTGTCATAGAAGGGTTTTCTACGCCTGCTCAAGGTATGAATGTATAATTAAGTTGAGTTGTTGATTTAGATAATACATGAATATGTTTTATGTACCAAATATGTATTGTAGTGCCTATAAGGGGAATTTTATGGTGGGAATTCTTAGCAGGTGTCTTTGAATGAGTTAATGAAACTTGGCAGGTGTTTGCTGTCATTGATAATACTATGGGTGTCAACTAACGGTCTAAAATATGAGAAATGAAAGGTCGGTAAGGATTCAACAAATCCTAAAAGACTTGCGAATGTACTCTTTGTCATTTTTTCATGCATTTATAGTTTACTTATACAAGTAACTATAATTTCCTTATATAGTTCGTTATCAGAGAAAAATTATTTTTATACATTATACATAAACATAAGATTAAATTTGAGTTCTACCTATTACATCTTTTTTTTTTTTTTTGTTTCTCTTTATGTAATAAAGAAGCTATTGTGTAAGCATCTATGTTAATTTTGTAATTTTATGATTAAACATGAAAAGTAAATAGCACAAACTTATGAAAATGCAATTTTCCAAACAAAAAGGTACATTAGTAAACATGGTATGATGGTTATTCACAATTAAGGAAATAAATCAATCTTCAAAGCTATCTAAATATGCTACATATTTTAATGAAAATATAAGTAAAAGAAATACCACAATTACAACACACATCGTAAATTGATAGCATGGGTTTGTCAAACTAAAAGCATATCACTAACATCTCATGCAAGTCAAGTATTATCATGTGATTTTGTTTGAATAATAAAATATAATTTTTAAACCAAAATCATTCTCCTAAAATGATATGTAGATTATAAGCAAAGGTTGTTCTGTGATGAATAATTCGGTTTTGTATTATGCTGTACGAGATCCGCGAGATTCATACTCTGCCCCTTCAGACTAACCTGTGAAAAGTGGTGAAATCACTAAACATTGTGTGCTTTTCAAAGTTTGGTTTCTAGCGGAATAGAGATAGGCATTGGTCATAAAAAACCAATTAGTTGGAAATTAATATATTAAGTGAATTAGTATTAATTAGCTTGTGGTATATGATTTATTGTGATATTGATAGTTTGAATTTATGAAACATTGAAGGTATAATGGGTATAATGCCGGAGGAGGGTGTATGTGCAGGGGGAGGGGGTATAGTAAATGTATTGTGGTTATTAGAGTTTATTGGTGAATAATCGTGACTAAAGTGTATATAAGTATACTCAATTTACACTTGTACTAACGTTTGTTATTCCTTATGTGTTTGTGGATCGATTTCCGGGTGTATACCAGTTGAATAATATAGTAACTCCTCACTACTATACCCCGTACACTCACGTACTAGTACGTACTCGACCACTACCCTTATATGTGTGTGTGTGTGTGTGTGTGTGTGTGTGTTGTG
>LBNU01037334.1:12585-80863 GCA_014162995.1 Artemisia annua | reverse complement strand
TTAATTGTGAATAACCATCATACCATGTTTACTAATGTACCTTTTTGTTTGGAAAATTGCATTTTCATAAGTTTGTGCTATTTACCATTTCTCATGTTAATCATAAAACTCTACAAAAATGAACATAGAGATCTGTTAGCAGCTAATACGCTCTTTATTACATAAGAGAAACAGAAATAAATCAATCTTCAAAGCTATCTAAATATGCTACATATTTTAATGAAAATATAAGTAAAAGAAATACCACAATTACAACACACATCGTAAATTGATAGCATGGGTTTGTCAAACTAAAAGCATATCACTAACATCTCATGCAAGTCAAGTATTATCATGTGATTTTGTTTGAATAATAAAATATAATTTTTAATCCAAAATCATTCTCCTAAAATGATATGTAGATTATATAACACACACACACACACACACACACACACACACACACACATAAAATATATATATATATATATATATATATATATATATATATATATATATATATATATATATATATATATATATATATATATATATGATTTTTTATTTTTAGTCCACCAAGTAAAACCAATTGAAACATGTTAAGTGATTCATTTCTTAATCGATAATAATACATAATCAAAACGAGATTTTAAAAACCCTGTGCGTGCACAGGTATTATAACTAGTATGTTTCTATAATAATTTGTAAAAAGAACAGAACTAATATATTTGGTTACGGCAGCGAAAGAGAAGTCTGCAAAACAACTTCTTGTGACATTATACTGTAGTTTGTATGCTAGGTTTGAAGTCCCACATGGGGAAAGAAGCAAATTTGTGCATAGTTATATAGAGGTGTTTTTAGCTCATATAGTTTGGTATTAGTATTATGTTATTGGTTCCAAACATATGATTCAGTTAAAGCAAAAAACAATATAACTGTGTTAGTGTTTGGTGCCAGTAACTTGTATAAGTTCTAACTTTTTACATGTAGTTGTTTTTAATTTAATTTCAAAAGATTGAAAACAATTTGTCATATAAAATATTGAAATACTAGCCTTAGGCCCGCCCCAATTGAGCGCTAGCATTAAGTTTTATTATTCAAAATATAAATGTCTTACATGTATTCTATAAAAATATTATATATATAATGCGTAAATGCATAATCTTGACTGGCATAAAATTTGTCATACAAAATTGAGATTTGTCCAAAAAAAAAAAAGAAATAAATAAAAATAAAAAAATAATAAAAAAATTGAATGAAAATAAATAACATTGATTGTCTTATTTTTAAGGATTAAACCATCTACATTAAGTTAAATAAAACTAAAGCTTGTGACGTACTTCTTTATACGTTACCGTCTTTATCACAACATAATACTTTTAGACATTTCTTAATTTTGACTCTTGATACAACTACGTATAGTTGTCCGTGTAAAAACAACTTGTCATGTAAAATATTGAAATATTATATCCCGTAATATGATCGAGAGTGTTTGTATGAAGCTTATTTAGTTGGGTTATTAGCTTCTCTAGTAATGATAAAATCATTTTAGATGTTTATTTAAGTTAATTTAGAGAGTAAAATAAAGTTTTTGAAAGTTTTGAGAGTTCAAATGTTTTGTACGCATAAAGTTATCATAACTATATAAGTGTAAAAGATTTTACATAATATTATAGAAAAATAATTAATAAATTCGTATATGCACCCGGAAAGACTTATTATGCCAAAATATATATTAAAAGACAAAAGTTTACATTCTTAACTAGACGTGTAGCTACATGGAGGTCTTGGTGGGCCATGATTCACCCAATAAATATTGCAATAGTGTATATTAGTTTGCCCATTAAAGGTCCGTTTGGTATCCCCTATAGGAATGAGGGAATCATAGTGGTAATGATTCTAAGGGTGCGTTTGGTTTATAAAGGGGTTTGGATTTGGTTTAGGATTTTGATTTGATTTTGGATTTGGAGAGAGAAATTATATTTATTTGGTAGATTTTATAATAAAATTAAAAGTAAAAATATGATTTAAAAATAAATTTATGTGTATGTGCGTGAAAGAGGAAGAGAAAAAAATTAGGGTGCAGTTTGGTTTATAGGGATTAGGCTCAATGCAATCATCAATCCAATAATACAATTTCACCGGTCTGGCGCAAGAGGTTGATCCCCACAAACTCAAGCCCACCTCTAGTGGTGAATTTTGACAAACCATGCAAAAAATATATATTATTTGGTACACTCAACTTTTATTACCACATATTCTTACAATTTCTTTTGTCCATTTCTCAAGTATTATTTTTAAATAATATATTTTAATCCAATTATTTTTAAACATTATTAATATTATTTACCGTAATATTTCTCTCACTCCTGATTCAAAATATCCAAATCCAATTTCAATTTCAAATCTTAAAGCCATCTATGAATCAAACGGGCCCTAAATGATGTGTGTGAAAGAGAATATAATAACTAAAAACCCACCAAGCTCTTTGTCTTGGGATTTAGTGGGCCCGTTGCACTACTTGAATTTCACACCCCCAACCAAACAACAAAGTTTTAAAACCAAAACCAAAACCTACTCAAAACCCACATACCAAAAGACACATAAGTGTTTGGTTAAGATGAGGGGCCCGTATTATATGGTAATGAAATATGGATATCGTCCATACTCCATAGGAGTTTAAGAGAGGAGGTATGAATCTATCATACGTAAGGGACCCATCTTATAACGAAAACCGATACCGATTGTGATTCAGGCAGCATAACAAACGCACCCTAAATGTAAAAATTAACAACTAGTGAGATTTAGCTTTTAAGTCTACCGAAAGACACAAATTAGCGATTATTATTATTATTATTATTATTATTATTATTATTATTATTATTATTATTATTATTATTATTATTATTATTATTATTTATTTATTTTTTATTTTTTTGATAACCATAGTTTCTGACCTTTTGACCGACAAATTCACGGGGTTTGAACCCACCGCCACACAGACTCAAACCAGGTGAAGTCCTCCCTTTTAATAAGTAAAATCTTTTTATTGTTTTGTGCTACATCTCGGCCTACCAATAAGTAAAATCCTGGCTACACCATTATTCTTAACCAATTGTATTATTGAAATCAGATAATATGCAATTTGTATGCACAAATAATTAAAATTTAGATGTATTATGACTTATATCAAAACACATTAAGTAAGATTTAAGTCAAAGCCCGATATGTGCACATGGGTATATAACTACTTTTGACTTTAAAATAAATACCTAACATGTTTATAAAAGCTAAAGTATTAATTGACATTCTTGCCAATAACTATAAATTATCTTATTGTCTTTAGTATCTAAAGTTACGAATGTTTTAACATCTTAGGTCTAAAGCGAAAAATAAACATGTATAATTTCAGCTTGTGCCCAGTAGCGTTCTTTCGCTTTCCCTAAGGTGTTAGAATAGGTGTCCCTTGGTTTTTATTGACGAGCATTGATAAAGGGACCTAATAAAGGGACCTAATCATAGACCTAATGCTTAAAATACTTGTACAGTGCATGCACTGTAGCACTGTACAAGTATTTTAAGCATTAGGTCCATGATTAGGTCCTTTTATTAGGTCCATCAAACATTTTCCTTTATTGACCAGTAGTACGAGTAGAGGGTCCCGAAATTTTGCGAGATTCCGACATGATTTTTTCTGAAAGTGCTAAATGTTGTAAAAGTACTTTAATTAAAATCGTATTTCTTTTGTTAACCCAATAATTTTAATTAAAATCGTATTCTTTTGTTAATCGTTTTCATTTATACCGCATCTAAAATAATTATGTGCTCTTTTATGTTTGGCGCAGAGCTTTTTGAGGCGATGAGCGGTGAGCAATGAGATTTTTAATTTTTAGTGTTCGTTTGGCAATAGAGCGGTGAGCTATGCTATTTTTTTAAGGAAATCTCATTTTTCCAATGCTTCTTTAAGAAGCTGTGAGCGGTGAGCAATGAGCTGTGGCTACTGCTCACAGCTTACTGCTACTGCACACAACTATTTGCCAAACATAACCTTTATATAGTCGTTATTTATGCCACTGCCTTTCCCACTCCTTTTTCTTTTAGCGCTCTGACATGATTTGAAATTTTAGCAATCAATTTTGATCATTTGACAAAAGACTTGCCGATTTGGTATGATTCTAATTGAATATTCAAAGTCGGGTAAATAGGCTTTGGATATGAATAGTCGAATACATATATCAAGTTATGTAAAAATACAACATATTAACTACTACCATTATGATACTTTTGTAACATGCTATACCGAGTTCTACAAAATATCAACTACTATCAAATACTAGTCGAGTATCCGCGCATAACAACGTCGATTTACAGTGATACATAGTTATATATGAGATATCTTTATAAAAGTGGTATGAATCTGACATGTCAAGATTCAAGAAAATAAAATATGAAGTGATTGTAAAACACAAAACACAATAAACAACATACTGCGAATATTATAATGGTGATTTACATCATCTTGATTAGGAGCTTGTTTAATAATGACATCAACATTAGAGCACTTATCTTATACAAAGCTACATTCTATTCTTCAAAACAATATAATAAGATTAGAAAAATGTGAAAAGATTGGCTGCGTTACATACTTACATAGCATAGAATGTGATGGATAAATGAAAATTGAAAATTTTGGGTGTATTGACTTCAAAATGCTGAAATAAAAGTTGGAAATAACTAAAAACAAAATAACTTCAGAAAAAAAAAATAAAAAAAAAAAATTGAGCGTTAATTTCATATTTATAGCCCACATGGTATTATAGTGTGCAAAAATTGCTTTAAGTTTTAAGTCCCACATGGAGTAAAGAAGAGAACTTGTGCATATTTATATAGAGCGGTCTATATGGCTCATATAGATTGAGATTCGTATTATGTTGTTAGTTTCTACGTTTGATGCAGTTAAAGAAAAATAATTTAACTCCATTTGACTAGTCGAAATCATCGACTAATATAAATTCTTAATTTTTTATGTGCTATTATTTTCAATCGAGTTTTAAAATATTGAAAATAATTTATCATGTAAAATATTGAGAGTGTTTGTATAAGCTTATTTCTATGGCTTATTAGGTTATTTAGTAAATATGATATCATGTAAGATGTTAATTTAAGTTTATTTACAAAGTAAATAAAAGTGTTTGGGAGTTTTGAGAGGTCAAATGCTTTGTACCCATGAAGTTAGTAGTTCTATACTTGTTGTATCTTTTTTCTTTTTGTTTTATAAGGAAATCGGTTCTTTTAGCGTTCGATAATTGATTTTCGCATTAAACTTTGTTTCACTGAAGCTTGAATTTGAGTGGAACGAGACGTGTCTATGGAGTTGATGCTTGAAATGAAAGAATCACTTGTTTGATAAATAAACAAATATGAAAACTCATACTAAGTAGTAATTATTAATCTTACTAAAGCATTGATGTGTCTTGAATGGCAGCAAACATATCAACATTACGGGCAACATCCTTATCATTCGATTTCGCATAAAAAGTGGAATTTCTCCACTTCCAAAAATGCCATAAGGCGACATACGATAGTAATGTTATGGAATTCCGTCGAACCTACACCATTGTTTCATAAAGGAAACTTACCCAATATAAGATTTGTTCGCCGGCATGTTAGATGGATACGAAAGCCGCCACCAACTAAACACTTTTTCTCCAAACCAACGATACAAAGGGCATTTGACAAGAAAATGATCTAATGATTCAGGCACAAAACCAAAGATAGGGCATAAAACATTATCAATTAGTAAAATAGATAGATTCATCTTTTGTGGTTTGTTCATGTTTTATTATCCGTGTATTAACTTCAAAATGATGAAACAAAAGTTGGAAATAGTTAAAAACAAAAAAACTTTAGAAAAATAAAAATTGAGACTTAGTTTCATATTTATAGCCAACTTGTTTAAATTATTTTCAGAATATTGTGTAGTAGAGATAAATGTATTTTGATAATATAACTTTGTTAGTTTTAAGTAATGTGTGTTCTTTCTATATGTAGCCGAAATAGTACACGACGGCATGTTTACCTTTATCATAGGCAAAACATAAACTAAAAATGTATGTAGGTATAAAGTGATGAACATTAACATAAGTTGTTATAATGTCTTTATAACAATATGCAAAAAGAACACAACTAATATTTGTTTACGGTAGCATAAGAGCTATGTCTCTTGAATAACTTCTTGTATGGTACCATTATAGTGTGTAAAAATTGCTTTTAAGTTTTAAATCCCACATGGAATAAAGAAGAGAATTTTTGCATATTTATATAGAGTGGTCTATATGACTCATGTGAATTGGGATTAGTTATATGTTGTTGGTTTCTAATGCTTGATAGAGTTAAAGTAAAAAGGTAACAATTTCAGTCATTTGAAATCATCGACTTGTATGAATTCCTAATTTTTTATGCGCCATTGTGTTCTTTGTGAAATACTTGATAGAGTTAAAGTAAAAAGGTAACACTTTCAGTCATTTGAAATCATCGACTTGTATGAATTCCTAATTTTTTATGCGCCATTGTGTTCTTTGTGAAATACTGAAGATTATTTCTTATAATAGGATTGAAAGTGTTTTTATAAGCTTTATTTAGATGGCTTATTAGCTTTTATACACAGTTAACTATATGTTCATTTGCTTTATCGCAGCTCCTCAATAAAAAGAAAATAATGTAAGCTATAAAAGATAGAAACTAAAATTATCAAAAAGAGTAAGGGCCTGTTTGTTTGCCAACTTTGGATTGGATTTGAGCTTGACAAGACATTAATTTTGTGTTTGGTTGAAAAGAAGTAGTTTAAAAATGGGACTCAAACCCTCTAATGTGGGGATACTCAATTCCTATGGAAGATGCATGGTTTTCTGAAAACCCTTTGTACTTTTTTTTTTTGAACACAGACAACTTGTACTATCTAACCTTTCTTTCTTTCCATTTTTTTTTTCTTTCGTTTAGATATATCAAAGTCATGTACTTGTCATTGAACATTTATTATTTTATATTATTTTATTATTAAAATAAATATAAATCTCAACCCCAATTTATATTTCAACATACAAAACAAACAACTTTTAACACAATTCAAATCCTAATCCAAATCTAAATCCAAATTCTAATCCTAATCCAAATCCTAATCCTAAACCCAACTACAAACCAAACGGGCCCTAAATGTGTTTTATGAATTACAAAATACTACTTGATGCACCACTTTTATGTTTACACTGTCCATATAGTCACGTAAAATGATCCATGAATAAATATTGATTTTCAGGAAAACAAGTGAATAAAGGAAAACAAACAAATTATGATGTTCTCTTTATTATAATTGCACTTAGGATCATGCAACCAAATTTCGAGTCGATCGAAACAAACTCATTTAGGTCGCTAACTATTTCATTTTCAAGTCACACTGGTTAATAAGAAAAATATTATAAAATTTTAGTCTAAGTATTTTCCGACAATGAACTTTAACGCTCTTAAAGTAACATAAACTAACTGCGTTTCTCTTGTAAAGATAAAAATGGTAGATAAGAACCAACATGTTCGATCATATGAACTTCAATTGAACACGCAACAATGGAAACAGAAAGTGAAGACACATTCATTCTTGACCAAGGAATTGGAAGATTGATTTGTCAAGCATATTAAAAAGGCTGATTTGATAACATTGATTCTCATTCCATGTTTCGTTTTTATACAATCTAACAACTTCGCAGGAATATGTATCAAACAAAAGTTACATTAGATATACGGGTGACCAACATCATCAGCGTCATTTAGCGTCGGATCAAATTTTCATTTCACCACTAATATCATCAACAATAATGTGTTATAAGTGTTGGAACATGCAAAGTTCTATCCCACATAGCTACCACAATGAAATTATCAGCTCTCTTTATAAGGCCATTGACAAAAGACTAACAACTAAATGAAGTCTGTAGTAGTGGGCTTAATGGTAGGTTTAAGCTTGTTTTGGTTTAATTGAGCTTTGGGCTGTAATTAAATTTTAGTTTATCTTTTGTTAACCCTGTTTTCATGTTTCATTATGACGTTTCATTAATAGATGCGACTTTCCATTTTTTTCATTAAAATAGATGCAACTTTCCATTTTTTCAGTTAATGGTTGGTTTACACTGTATAAAGGGCTTTTTGGAACTCGATCACATTCATCTCTCAACGCGCGAGGAAATTTGATTTATTTGATAATATTTGTTTTTGTTCTTTTTTTTGGTTAAATGGTAGAGGTTCTAGTCATTTAGTTTGGCCGGTGGCTTAAAAACCATTGTAATTTTGTGATAGCTCCTTACTAGCCTCTTTGAATAAATCTTTTGACAGTAAAAAAAAAAATAGAAACAAAAATAAAAAGTGTGCTATTTTGTCTCTAGAATAATATGTCAAAACATAAAACAAACAAAGTGTAAGTATAGAGTGATGAACATTAACATAACCAAGATGTGTGTTGTAACAATCCGTAAAAAGAACAAAACCAATATTTGTTTACGGTAGCTTAAGAGTTATGTCTTTAGAACAACTTCTTGTATGATACTCTCGTATTATAGGGTGTAAACTGGCTTTATGTTTGAAGTCCCACATAGGAAAATGAAGAGAATTTATGTATAGTCATATAGAGTGGTTTTTTT
Source organism: Artemisia annua (assembly GCA_014162995.1). Lineage (NCBI taxonomy): Eukaryota > Viridiplantae > Streptophyta > Magnoliopsida > Asterales > Asteraceae > Artemisia > Artemisia annua. Next base: position 72,200 of record LBNU01037334.1, on the reverse strand, counting down.
AGTTCATATAAATCAGGATTAGTATTATGTTATTGGTTCTGAAATTTGATGTAGTTAAAGCAAAAGTGATATAACTGCATTCAATTTTCGCATTCCATTAACTTGTATAAGTTCTTGATTTTTTTATGCGAAATTGTTTTCAATTGAGTTTCAAAATATCAAAAATAATTTATCATGTAAAATATTGAAGATTATGTCTAATATCAATGAGTGAGAGTGCTTGTATAAGCTTATTTAGTTGGATTATTAGCTTATTTAGTAAAGATAAGATTATTTAAAATGTTAATTTAAGTTTATTTAGGGAGTAAATAAAAGGTTTTGGACAAATGCTTTGTACTCATGTTGTTGTTAGTTCTATAGTCGCTATACCTTTTTTCTTTTTGGTTTACGAAAATATATTTTTTGAGCGTTTGATAATTGGTTATTTCATTAAACTTTGCTTCATTGAGGCTCGAATTTGAATGGAACGACGAGACGTCTTTATGGAGTTGATGCTTGAAACAAAAGAATCATTTCTTTAAGAAACAGATATGAAAACTCCTATTAGCAAGTATTTATTATTAGTCTTACTCTAAAAATAAATAGATACATCTTTTGTGGTTTGTTTGAATTTTATCAATTAAATTCTTGAACAAAAGCTTCATTATCTGAAAAACTTATCTTTTATACACAGTTAACTCGATTACACAATGAATGCTCATTTGGTTTATTGCAAGTCAAAATAAGAAAATGATGTAACTAATAAAAGATAGAAATTAAAATTTTAAAATCATCAATAAGTGTAAATGTGTTTAATAAATTACAAAAAAAATCCTTGATGCACCACTTTTTGTGATTAGACTCCCGATGGAGCCATGTAAAATGGTCCATAAATATTGATTTTCAAGAGATAAAAGAGTTGAGTTTAAAATTGTGCATTCTTGAACTTCATAGTTAACATGTTTATAAATATATATATAGTTACAAGTTACAACTAATTCTTCAATGCAAAAGCAAGCAAAAGTTATTGAGATCTTTAAGAATAAAATCTACGTATACTTGTATTTATAAGTCATAAAGTAGTGCATAAGAATAATTGACATTATTCTTAGGAATTTCAGTTATTATAATGTCTTTGATAGCCAACATACCTCATCATTTTGGCTTTGACCTACACACTACTAAACTAATTACTAGAACTAATAAACAACTGTGTGAGTTTAAACAAGTGAATAAAGAAGTATTGATGCAACGAAATTTCGAGTCCATCGAAACTATTACAACACAAAATACAATAAAGTTAAAGGCCCATAAAGAATCATAGTAATAAAGTTAAAAATGTTAAAATAAAATTTAAAAAGCAATAAAAACAAAATAGTTTTAGAAAAGAGTTATGTCTCTAGAACAACTTCTTGTTTGGTATTATAGTGTGTAAACTTGCTTTATGTTTGAAGTCCCAAATAGAGTAAAGAAGAGAACTTGTGCATAGTTATATAGAGAGATCTATATGACTCATATGAATTGGGATTACTATTATGTTAATGGTATCTATCATTTGATGTAGTTAAACCAAAAAATAATTTAACTTCATCATTTGGTTGATGGCAATAACTTATATAAGTTCTTACTTTTTTATGTGCCATTGTTTTCAATTGAGTTTCAAAACATTGGAAATAATAAACCATGTAAAAATAGAGAAGATTATGTATTTATGTCTTGTAATATGATTGAGAGTGTTTGTATAAGCTTATTTAGATGGCTTGTTAAATGGCTTATTAGCCTATTTAGTAAAGACAAGATCATTTAAGATGTTAATTTGGAGAGTACATAAAAGTTTTTGGAAGTTTTGAGAGTTCGATTGCCTAGTACACATGTAGTTATTAGTTCTATAGACCTTTTTTCTTTTTTGTTTAAGAAAATCGATTCTTTGAGCGTTTGGTAATCAGCTTTTTCATTAAATTTTGTTTCATCAGGGCTCGAATTTGAATGTAACGAGACATGTTATATGGAGTTGATGCTTGAAATGAAACAATCACTTCTTTAAGAAACAATATGAAAACTCATAATAGGAAGTAACTATTAGTCTTACTAAAGTGTCATTGACATTTTTTAAGGTTTTTTTCACATTTTATCCAGTATATTCTTAAACAACATTTGGAGTGAGTACTTATCTTTTATACATTGTTAACTGGATTACACAATGTTCTTATGGTTTAATCAATATAGCATTGTGTTGTTGGTTGATGTACTATAACAGCATATATAAAGAAAATGGTTTCGTTTATTATGGGTAAAAGTAGTAAAGTACGCGTGCCTCATATTATGCAACTCATCATGAAATGAAATTTATGCAACTCGTCAATGAAAAGGAAAATAATGTAACCTAATAAAAGATAGAAATTAAAATCATCAATGAGTAACTCTGTTTTGTGAATTACAAAATAATACTTGAACCACCACTTGTTATGTTTAGACTCCCGATAGTCACATAAAATGGTCCATAAATAAATATAGAGTTTCAGTTATTGAACTTTCTACAAAAATGTAGTTACAACTTACAACGCACTCTTAAGGATAAGACTTCAACTTCTATCATATATGATGCAGAAACAGGCCTGTGATCCGAGAGCCTATCCTCGGTCCTCTGGTAGCTTAGTTGCCTTATCCCTTTGCCAAACGAAAGTATTCGGTCACACCTGAATTAAATACAATAGAAGTTAAAGATATGTTTGCATGACTCAGATAAAGAGAATATGGTGTTAGTTTATTAGGGCTCATTGGCTACAATTTTTTCTCACTCTTTTCTTATTTGTAATATGATTGAGAGTGTTTGTATAAACTTATTTAGATGGCTTGTTAAATGGCTTATTAGCCTATTTAGTAAAGACAAGATCATTTAAGATGTTAATTTGGAGAGTACATAAAAGTTTTAGGAAGTTTTGAGAGTTCGATTGCCTAGTACACATGTAGTTATTAGTTCTATAGACCTTTTTTCTTTTTTGTTTAAGAAAATCGATTCTTTGAGCGTTTGATAATCAGCTTTTTCATTAAATTTTTCTTCATCAGGATTCGAATTTGAATGGAACGAGACATGTCTATGGAGTTGATGCTTGAAATGAAAGAATCACTTCTTTAAGAAACAATATGAAAACTCGTAATATGACGTAATTATTAGTCTTACTAAAGTATCATTGACATTTTTTAAGGTTTTTTTCACATTTTATCCAGTATATTCTTAAACAACATTTGGAGTGAGTACTTATCTTTTATACATTGTTAACTGGATTACACAATGTTCTTATGGTTTAATCAATATAGCATTGTATTGTTGGTTGATGTACTATAACAACAGATAAAAAGAAAATGGTTTCGTTTATTATGGGTAAAAGTAGTAAAGTACGCGTGCCTCATATTATGCAACTCATCATGAAATGAAATTTATGCACTCGTCAATGAAAAAGAAAATAATGTAACCTAATAAAAGATAGAAATTAAAATCATCAATGAGTAAATCTGTTTTGTGAATTACAAAATAATACTTGAACCACCACTTGTTATGTTTAGACTCCCGATAGAGTCATGTAAAATGGTCCATAAATAAATATAGAGTTTCAGTTATTGAACTTTCTACAAAAATGCAGTTACAACTTACAACGCATTCTTAAGGATAAGACTTCAACTTCTATCATATATGATGCAGAAACAGGCCTATGATCCGAGAGCCTATCCTCCGTCCTCTGGTAGCTTAGTTGCCTTATCCCTTTGCCAAACGAAAGTATTCGGTCACACCTGAATTAAATACAATAGAAGTTAAAGATATGTTTGCATGACTCAGATAAAGAGAATATGGTGTTAGTTTATTAGGGCTCATTGGATAAATAAGATGCATACCATGCTGGAGTACGTCTACCAACTTTAGGATCCGAGCCGTAATATTTATCGGAATTTAGCTCGTATTTGTAAGTTGGTGGAAAATTCAAAGTGCCTTCTGTCCACCCGTCAAATGAGCCGCCTTTCCATAGCTACAAATTTATCAGGAAAAATGATATATTAGCCTCAGCTACAATTTATTAGGCATAAGTTTGCTACATCTAGAGGTGCAACTTTAACCCATTAGGCCGATCCCAATTATGTTTCAGAGCTAACCGGTCAAATTGGAAAAACCTAACTCTTTCTGTAAGAACAAAACGGGTCAAAAGTCTCTGAATTTATATTTAATACACATTATAGTTTTTTTAGCAACGTTGTTTTTGAAATATACCAAACACAAACTATTTGTTCATTATTATTTTTTGGATAAGAAGTATTACGACACCTAACTCGATACATCCGATCCATTTTGCCACCTCTTCTTACAACATATATCTGCTTGGTAAACTTGTGAAACAAATATTTGCACTAAAACATGAAAGATATAAGTTGGATTCATATATAAGCAGTAGAATCAACATACCTGATCACTCTCTAACAACTTGGACCAAGCTTTTTGGGAAATCAATTCGCATGTTTCCTCATATGACAAATCAAAACGGTAATTAAGATCACCTAACCATATAATTCGCCTGAAACATACAAAACCAGTTTGTAAAATGACCGGTAGCATACAAACAAAAACATTATTTTTAAATAGCTAGACATTATCATACTTACTCATGGTCCTTTATCCTTCTTGGGAGTGCAGCTACATAGTCTATATTAAAATGTGTCCTTTTATATATTTCACTCACGTCAGTATTCCTCTTAATGATATCAATTTCCCGCTCACCAGACGTTAAGTGAGTGCATATGAAACAGAAGTGTGTCTGATATATGGACATACTCACTGATACTGACCCCTACAAGAAAATATAAAACGATTCATCAACATACTTAGTAACGATGCCCTTAGTCACCAGCATATCCTTTCACATCAATATATGTGCCATATAGTCTAATCTTGCATAAATTACGTTATTTTAGATACATTTAAAGGTAGTGTATGCTCTTGATACAACCTTGTACAAAATGTATTTGTGTGTCCTTTATGAGCTACATGCGAGTTACCATTTCTAACTTACGAGACATAAGTAAATATATCAGCCTTGAACTTTGAAGCAACCTCAATGACTAGAGAAGTAGTGTTTTCAATAAATTGGCTTAGAATTTGGTAACCATATGGTGTACAAAACCAGGTCTCTGGTATAAACCTTTGTCGTGAATCACATAATTTTTTTTTATTATTTTATTCTTTTAACCACCTCAAATGCCTATTATAGTGCACCTATGGAAGAAACAGAGTTATAATTTGTGTACCCCATTCTAAAATATTATACGAACCTGTCCACTCAATGGGCTTCTAGAAAATGAAAACGAGTGGCAATTAGAGGATGCTTTCAACAACTAAATGAGAACTATGATGCTATCTGACCTAGTTCTGTATAGCTCATGTCGGTAAGTATATCTTACAACTAAGATTGATGTACGAGTGTCTAGATAGATAAATACTAAACTGCATTAAAGTGTTAAAAAAAAGAAAAAAAAGAAACAAACCTTGTTACCCAGATAGCCCCTTGCACCAACACCAACAATTGACACATCCACATTTTGTATATGTTTCCTCAAGCTTCTACGAACCCATATGGTGATAAATACGCCAACCATTTGCCTGCTTACTATTCTTACATATTGGGATTTTTTTTCAAAAGATTTGGAATTTTTAAATGAATTAACGGGTTCTTCTTCTTTTACTTCAGAATTTATTGGTACAGAATCATTGAATATGCATAACTGCTGCTCACTGTCAATATCACTTTCTAGTACTACTTCATCTTTAATATTTGGAGTGTCCTTGGACGGTTTAAACCTTGATTGAGATGGAGGGTCGCTGAAGCATTTGAATTTTATGTTTACGAGTTGAATTTTATTAAGGGTTTTGCAAATGATGTTTTCCCATATTGGAATTGGATGCGTATCTTCAGAACCAATGATATAGCCAGCGTTTAAAGGTATGATCTCCTGAAAACTGCAACGAAAGCGTCAGAGACATCATTTGGTTATTTCTGATATACAATAGGAAGAGTATGTTTGCTAATGGTCAAAGCTAAAAGAAGAAAGCTACAAGATGAACATTTTCAAATAACATTATGAGATTATATAGCCTTAAGAGGAGACAAGTTTACCTCATCTACATAAAATGAATTAGTTTGGGCTATATTAGTTGCTAGGATGTAATTTACAAACTACATAGGATCTAAATACTCAACATGTCTCAAAAATAATGTCTACCATTCTCTTTTAGTTTGTACTCTGCCCCGAGAAAAGTGGCCACATCCAAAAAAATTAACTAAGTTTCCATTCTACCCTTGATTACACTTAATGACAAAATTGCAATAGCGGTGCACTCTTTAAACTGTGCGTAGTTTAAAAGGGTAAAATCGACATTTCAATACTCAAGGATGCACTATTGTGTGTGTTTTGCCTAGTGGACACGTATTTTGGACAAAATGAGTAATGGTTTGCGCAGTTATATGTAACTATACTTACCCAATCACATATACATCTGCAGGATTGTTAATATCAAGCCACTCGCTGATATCCAAGTCTTCTGGTGGAACTTCCCCTCCAAGATTCCTAGTATTAACAGAAACTCTAACAACAAAAAACGTAAATACTCAGAAGGTGCTAATCTTATGATCACATATTATCAAATAACGTGTGATCTGTGAATCTATACCTTAGCTCTTTTGTGAAAATAAACTGTGCTCTGGACGTCTCTGATTTCTGTCTTGGTAACCTGGGAAAAGCACCTGATGTCAAGCAAACAACAACACAGACCACAAGATTTGAATCAATATATGAAATAATTCCACACTTGTCTTTGTAGATTCAACCTTTTTTAACGTTTACAAAAGAAACTTTAGTCATGAAATCCGAAAATTGTCAGCATTAAGGTACATTTCGTTCTATAACAAAAATACTAGTTTCTATAAAATTGTCTGCCTGTTAATTGGTTTCTGGAATAAGTAACTTGAAATTACTCAAATTAGCAACTCCGAAAAAGCTTATTCATAACAGCTTTTTTTTACTAACAAATGATCCAATAAGCAGTTTTGGTTAGCAATCCCAAAAACCCTTAAAATTGTTTGTCTGATGTATAAAAATGAATTAAGCATACCTTGATTGAGGTGCATTTCATTCCACAGGCTGAAAACACAAACTACTAAAGGACATAAAAAGGACGTTTTTACCTTCACGTGACCAGCACATGATCAGACTTAATAAAACAGAAAGTAATGTTTGTTTGGTCAAAGAAACGATCCATGCAAAAAGTGACAGCCACAGGGATGACTGGTGTAATTTTTAAACTTTTAGGATGAGTGTGTGTATAAGCTGAAAATTACAAGGAGTCAAGGACTTTTTATGTATTTAACTCTTTATTTTATGACAATAATTTTGTTTTAATTTTGGTTTGGAGAACATTCACAAATGATGATAACTATATGCGTAAATTTTCATGTTGTTTGACTTCATGTTCTTATGGTTTTCAAAAATTAAACAATGATGAATTTATCTGAGTACTAGTAAGTTTCTTTGTTGTGCGCACAACCATCCACATTAAATTTTAGATAATTTTTGCAGTTAAAGTTAATATAAGAATTAAGTATTTATTCTATGTAATAATAGCAAATACCATATATTTTAGTTCTTAAGTAATCAATGGCAATGTATTAAAGCATAATATTGTGACAAACTTAAAGTAAATTACATAACTATTTTCAAAAATATAAGGGTAAATAATGTATCTTTTTTAGAATCCACACTTAAAGTATTTTAGGAACTATGTGTTTTATTTCATAATTGTTGGAATAAATTACATAACTATGTTAAGAAGCACTGTCGATAACTTGAAAGTAATATACCTATATTGAAAATCAAAAAGTTAAATCTAATAATATTTCTAAACCAGAAATCCATATGTGAAAGTGTTTATACCATGTGTCATATTTTATATTTGTTAAAATTAATGTCTAAAATTAGAAAGGTAAAGAGAAGGTTAATTTTCTTTAGTTTCCACGTGTCAATTATGGGAGTATTAACGTGTATATCAATAAATTAAAAAGTAATGTGTTTAATGGAAAGAATAATAATTTTAAAATGTATCTGATTTAATGTTTTTTAAGCGTTGTACAGCCATCTTTTATTTTTGCTACTGTAAACTTAAACTTTGAATTTCGACCTTTGTATCTATCTTGTTCATTTGCAGTAACCATCTTACCTTCTGTTGTTCATAGGTTGGTTAAAAAGTATAGGGGTGAAATGGTAACACGTTACACACAAATATCGAAACTCAAAAGTTTAAGTATACAATATGAAAATTAAAAAAAATGAATACACAAGACTCAAAAAAGTGACGAGTTAAATTCATTTCAAATAATTATCTCTTTAATGAAATTCAGTGTCATAAATGATAAAATAATTGGAGCAGCATAAACCGAAAATATATTGATATTTCAAGACAAAATTAATCACAAAGAAGATAGAACAAGATATTGGGTTATACCTTTGATCATGTTGTTGCTGCTGGTAGTGCCTAAGGAAGAAGTCATTAGAGTGGTAGGTAATTAAGAATTCTAATGAGGATTAATCTATGCTTTAGAAGGGTTTATAGGTAATTAAATTCTAGTGAGAATTGATCTATGCTTTAGAAGGATATTTATAAGAAGGAAAAGCAAACTACATTTTGTCATTTGGTGATGAGAAAACAATTATAATTAATTGACATTTGTGTATATATTTATAAAATGCAATAAACGTTAACTTTTCCTAAGTGGCCACGTATTTTAGATCAATCTATTACTACTTATACATATTAAAAAGAATATTGAGAATTAGTATATCGAAAATTAGTTTATACTTACCGAGTTTAAAGATTACAAATTTTGTTAATTTTAGTTAACCTCTTAAACGCAAACCTGCTCATTTAAAGTCTTATTGCATGCATTCCTCGAAGTGACACAAACTCACCACATAATGTCACATTTTGACAGCTCCATCATGCACTATGGGCCTTTTTAGCTCTAACAAACACCACATACCAATAATCCATTAACGTCGGTCCTATGCTTTATTTGAAAAATATTTATGTATTTATAATTTATAAATTTGACAAACTATACGTTTTCTTTGACAATTATTAAACTATACGTTTTCTTTGACATTTGGTGATGAGAAAAGAATAATAATTAATTGACATTTGTGTATATATTTATATTTATAAAATGCGTAGTATAAGCAAGTTGATGATCTAACTGTACAATTATTGTCTACTCATGTTATATAAAGCAATAAACGTTAACTTTTCCTGCGTGGCTACATATTATTTTAGATCAGGTTGGCATTCACATGACCTAATATAGAATTCTTGTAAAGTTTACCATTCAGTGATGATGCAGCGTGAAGTCTTCTTATAATGATAAACTATATGGTACTCATGTGTTGTGGCGACGAGTATCATGTAATTAAATTCTTTTGCCAAACAATATGTTTCAATTATACATTTTTGTGACAATTATTTTAGATTTCGATAATTTCAAGTTGAAATAGCTTTAGAAAATGACAAATTATTTCATATAAATATACAATAGGGTACCCATTTATCATTGTTGTTATTAGACCCATTTATCATATTTTTTACAAAGTTGTTAGCATATATTATTGTTGTTATTAGACCCATTTATCATATTTTTTACAAAGTTGTTAGCATATATTATTGTTGTTATTAGACCCATTTATCATATTTTTTAAGACAAGCTAAATGATTTATACTCATGTGCCTTATAATAAATGTAAACTTTCATATTGCACAAGTTTGAAAATATCTCACTAACTATGCTTTTCACTAATCAAATGCTATTTATTTTTTTTTCTCTAAAATCACTTTTAATTGGTTAAAAAATAAAGTACATATTTACTTTTTTAATATTCCAAAATAAAAAAGTTAACATTTAATTTGAGACGGGAGATTAGTTTTAGAGATAACCGAATTGATACATGACAAAATTGGTAAGTTATTCAAATAGAATTAACTTTGTTATACTCATAGAATTAAGAGAATTAAACAATGGTCTAGTAGTACAGACCCGCGTTCGATTCCCGGCTGGTGCTTTTTTTTTTTATTATTATTATTATTGTTATTATTATTATTTTAACCCTAGAGATTAATAATATACACTTTTAGTCCCTATTGAAATACATGTATGTCACTTTCATCTCATCTTGGAAATCCAAGTTAATAAGCTATCGAACGAGCTTATGGTCATCTGATAGTAGATAACGATAACATATTACTGTGTCGTCTAAAGTTGGACGTACTTGAAGAAAACAGTCTCTTTTGAGTTTTCCATTAGCTTTGCCAAAGAATGATTAATAAGAAATGTCAATCGCTTTCACAAATTGCACACGGTGATGATCCAGTTGATCAAATTACATAACAACAGTATACTTATCAATGAAATTTACAAATGAGGTTTCTTTAATGATGTATTTGCACACACATTGCATGCAAAAAAGCTTCAGTCAAAAAACCAAAGAATAACGTTATGGTTTGAGTCGAAAATATTGAGCACATGAGATCACACCTGGCCTGATACAATCTTTCAGCTTCGGGATGTATTAGCTAGCGACCAGAATCTGATGCATCCTGCAATAAACACAAAGATTAATGTCAGAATATCTCATTTATACCCGGTCTATTTATTTTCTTATAATATTATACTTTGTTTTCTGTTTGAGCTTTACCTATTTTTAGTTTTTCCGTTCAACCTGTTATACTTTTAGAGATAAAATATAACCCAAATCAACCCATTTATAATTATATGGGCTGATTATCACCTATTTTGAGTCTATAAAGAAACTAGAGATCGAGTGGTTTGAAGACAAGAAAACTCACCGGTGTTATTATTCCATAGTTTTCAATCTCTGCATCAGTGAATGTGAGGGCCCGTTGTAACTTTCTTAAGGATAAGACTTCAACTTCTATCATGTATGATGCAGAAACAGGCCTATGATCCGAGAGCCTATCCTCGGTCCTCTGGTAGCTCAGTTGCCTCATCCCTTTGCCAAATGAAAGTATTCGGTCACACCTGAAAAAGATACAATGAGCATTAAAGATAGGTTCACATGTGACGTTTTTAAGTCACATTTTATATAGATAATCTGCATACCATGCTGGAGTACGCCTACCAACTTTAGGATCCGAGCCATAGTATTTATCGGAATTTGGCTCGTATTTATAAGTTGGTGGGAAATTTAAAGTGCCTTCTGTCCACCCGTCAAATGAGCCGCCTTTCCATAGCTACAAAATTTTCAGGAAAATGAGAGTGTCTCGTAAGTTACAATTTATCAGGCAAAAGGTTTTGCAACTTTAACTCATTAGGTCGATTCAGGTTATGTTTCAGAGATAACGGGTCAAATTAGTAAAATCTAACTTTTTTGTTAAATGAAAACGGGTCAAAAGGCTGATAAGAAGTATTACGTACACGCAACCCGAACCGCCACACCCATTTTGCCACGTCTTTTTACAGCATATATATATGCTTGGTAGATTTGTGAAACAAATGATTTCACTAATTCATCGAAAGATATAATGAGTAGAACCAACTTACCTGATCACTCTCTAACAACTTGGACCAAGCTTTTTGGGAAATCAATTCTAATGTTTCGTCATATGACAAATCAAAACGGTAATTAAGATCACCTAACCAGAAAATTCTCCTGAAACATACAAAGCCAGTTTGTTAAACGACTCGTAGCATACAAATGAAAACATAAATTTGAAATAGCCAGACATTATCATACTTACTCATGGTCCTTTATGCTTCTTGGGAGTGCAGCTTCAGAGTCTATGTTAAATTGTGTCCTTTTATATATTTCACTGACGTCAGCATTCCTCTTAATAATATCAACTTCCCGCTCACCAGACGTTAAGTGAGTGCATATGAAACAAAAGTGTGTCTGATATATGGACATACTCACTGATACTGACCCCTGTAAGAAAAAGTAAGACAATAATATCAATATGCATGAGACTAAGAGAGAACTAAAACTAAATGCATGAAGTGGTTTATATCAGATAAGATAACATGATGCTAAAATTTGTTCAAGCATAGCACAAGTATATAGATAAGACCTACATAATTCACAACTAGAACCATAAGATCGAACCCTACAAAAACTGTTATTCAAGAAACATCTACAGGAAGGATATGCGGATATGCTCTTAATACAAATTATCTATAGAATTTAATTGGTGAGTCCTTTATGAGCTACACACCTTTTGTTAATTACGTGATAAAATACAAACATACAAGTATCAGCGCCCAACTCTAAATTAACCGTAATGACTATAAGAGTAGCGATATAAGGTGGTTTACAAAGCGGTATCCATATGGTGCACAAAACTATGTCTTTGACATAAACCAATGTATTCAGATTAGCTTGTGAGGTTCAATGTTAGCAGCAAGGCCGTGATGCATTTTTCTGAACCAAGACAGTGTACATCTATATATATATATTTTTTTTAATAAATAAAGCAAATTCCTATTTAACTGCACCTACTTAAGCAGCAGAACTATACTGAGTGCCCCATTATGAAACCGTATAAGGACTTGTCCACTTTATGGGCTTATAAACAATGTAAACGAGTAAAACGTTGAGGAGGCTTTCAACAATTAGATGAGAAATTCAGGTGCTGTCAGACTGTTTTTCATATAGTTCAAGTGGGCAAGTATATCTTACAACCAAAGTATTAATGTATGAGATTGTCGATAGATAGATACTGAAATGATTTAAAGTTCTAGCGAAATACTACTCAGCAATCAAATAAAATAAAGAAGAAAAAACAAACCTTGTTACCCAGATAGCCCATTGCACCAACCCCAACAGTTGACACATGCACATTCTGTATATGCTTCCTCAAGCTTCTACGAACCCATATGGTGATAAAAACGCCAACCATTTGCTTGCTTACTATTCTTACATATTGGGATTTTCTTTTTCTGTACATAATTGAATCGAGATCTACTTTTTCAAGCCAGTTGACGTCCGGTTTGACTTTGTTGTCAACATTCAAATACGACTCTAAAGGAAGAAAATTTTCAAAAGATTTGGAATTTTTAAATGGATTATTGGATTCTTCTACTTTTACTTCTGAATTGTTTGATACAGAATCAATGAATGTGCATAATTGCTGCTCACTGTCAATATCACTTTCTAGTACTACTTCAACTTCAATATCTGGAGTGTCCTTAGACGGTTTAAACCTTGATGGAGATGGAGGGTCACTGAAGCATTTGAATTTGGTATTTACGGGTTGAATTTTATTAAGGGTTTTACGAATGATGTTTTCCCATATTGGAATTGGACGCGTATCTTCAGAACCAAAGATATTGCCCGCGTTTAAAGGTATGATCTCCTGAAAACTGCAACGAAAGCGTCATAAATTATCATTTTGCTAATTCATTTCCCATATACAATAGAAAAAAGTATGTCTGCTAAAAAATGAAGCTAGCAGGAAAATGCTTCAAAATGAACATTTTCAAATAACATTATGAGATGACATGGCCTTTAGAGGAGAGACAATTTGAACTCATTTACGAGAAAATGAATCAGTTTTTGGCTACAGTAGTTGCTAATCAAGTGAATAAGTTTTCAGAATAAAGCAGTTAGGATCTTAATACTCAACCCCTCCCAAAATAACGTCTACCTTTCTCTTGTAGTTTGTCCCCAGAAAAGTGACCATTTCAAAATACTTTATTAAGTTCCATTCTATCCTTGATTACACTCAATCACAAAACAATAACTGTACACTCGCTAAACTGTGCATTAACTTCACAAGTGATTCTTACCCAATAACATATACATCTGCAGGGTGGTTGGTATCAAGCCACTCGCTGATATCCAAGTCTTCTGGTGGAACTTCCCCTCCAAGATTCCAGGTATTAACAGATACTCTAACAACAAAAGAACGTAAATACTCAGAAGGTGCTAATCACTAATCTTATGATCACATAATTCCAAATAATGTGTGATTTGTGAATCTATACCTTAACTCTTTTGTGTCGATATATTGTGCTCTGGACGTCTCTGATTTCTGTCTTCGTAACCTGGGAAAAGCTCCTGATGTCAAACAAGCAGCAGCACAGACCACAAGATTTGAATCAATAGATTAAATAATTCCACACACTTTTCATTGAAGTTTCATTCTTTTTTAACGTTTACAAAAGAAACTTTGGTTATGAAATCCGAAAATTGTTAGCATTGGGTACATTTAGCTCTATGACAAACTAGTCTTTATATGGTGTTTGAGATTGCTTAGTAAAACTGTTTGCCTGTTATATGGTTTCTGGAATAAGCAATCTGATATCACTCAATTTAGCAACTCGGAAATACTCACAATTGATCAAATAAGCAGTTTTGATAAGCAATCCCAAACGCCCTTCAAACTGTTTATCTTATATTCTGATGTATCAAAATGCATTAAGCATACTCGGATTGAGGTACATTAAATTCCATAAGCTTAATTCACAAACAAGTTAAGGGTGTTTGAGATTTCTTTTAAAACTGATCATCTGCTTATTGCTCTCTAATATAATTAGTTTGGAATAGGCAACTCTGAACTCCTTATTCAAAACAGCTTATATAACCAACAAATTTTCCGATAAGCAATCACAAAATACGCAGATAACTAGTTTGGGATTGCTTATTAAAACTGCTAATCTCCTTATTGTTGTTTTAAATAAGAAATGTGAAGTCAACCACTCCAAACTTGTTTATCCGAAACAGCTTATATCACTCACAGATTAACAAATAAGCAGTTTCAATACCCAATCCCAAACGCCCACAAACCTGCTTTTTTGGTTTTTTTATTATCAAAAGCAAAAAACAGATGAACATTTCTAATAAGCAAATCCTAAACACCCCTCAAAAAGCAACAAAAAGTCAATACATAAACTACTAATCCACTTTAACAAAAAGCAGTCAGACAAAGCAAAAAATGGACATCGTTTACCATTAGAATCATTCCGAGATTCTCCTTTCTTATCCTTAAATCTAGATTCATTCGGCCGATAACACAAACTTTCTGCAACACATAATCACAAATATCTAATAAGACCAACCCCTAATCGCCAAATTTTCAAAACTACCAATAACCACATTATGGACTTCAAATAAATTCTAACCTGCACGAAGAGGATTGTAAACGCTATCATCTGAATCCGCGCTAAAATCAGTACTCTTAGCGGAAATATTGAGCAATTTGTTGATCACGGGATTAGCCCAAAACAACTCTAGACACGTGCAATCCACACATTTTTCAAACCAACTTCTCTGCAGCTGCAGTTCATCACAAGTTACACAAAAATCCAAATATACATATACAGACTTAGAACCTATATTTTCGCAAGAACCGTAATAAGGGGGTGTTTGTTTAAGCTTATACATGGGCTTATGAGCTTATTTGATTTCGGCTTATATTTCATAAGCCTCAATTTTTGTAGCTTATTTTGAGACTTATGAGCTTATATAAGCTTGTTATGACATAACATGCTTATATATAAGTCTCAAAATAAGCCACAAAATTGAGGCTCATGAAATATAAAGCGAAATCAAATAAGCCCATAAGCCCACGTATAATATTAAAAACAAACACCCCCTATATACATATACATGTATATTTAATAATAAACTGATTCGCGAACTTCTATAAAGCTGGTAAAAGTTCGCGAATCAGCTTTTTTTTTATATGGATCCTTCTATATGTATATATATATTTACATACATAGAAAGTATGCAATAGTAATATGAAAAGTAATATCATTAAGTACCTGATTAGAGGGATTTAATAAGGGTTGGTTTTGATCTTGATTCATGTTTTAATTGGAAAATAATGTTGTTGTTTTTTGTGTGAGAGAAATGATTAGTAGTATTGTTGTTAGGACATGTGAAGAGGGCAGTTGTCATTTTTTTTTTTTTTGGATTTAATTTATAGTTGTGAGGTTTCAATGTTTGTTTATTGTTGTGTACTTGTGTTCCATCTGGTCGGTATTTTAACTGTTTGGAGGTTGTCTTTTTCCATGTTTTTTCCATTGCTAATATTTTTATCTTTGCTTTCGTTATCGTCGCTTCAGCGCCACATTTATTTTCTTTTTCTAAAACTAATTTCACTGTCAAAATATACCCCACTTAAATACAAATATACCCCAGAAAAACACATAAACACAAACATAAAAACACACACTACACGACTTAGTCTTGGCCAAAACTGACTTAAAAATTTGCCAAGGAAGACGTGTTGATGGTAAGGGGTGTAACAAGGAGGACTCGGTCTTTAAGTTGTTATTACGGATGATCTTAGATAATGGTGTTAAAGTTTTAAGTTTTCTTTTTATCTATCTCACAAATATTACTTCACGCGTGTCTCTCAAGATCAAACTTTAAACATGAATGTGTTCTGTCCGGTCTCGGTCCCAACTTTTTTCTTATTTCAGTCTTGGTCCGGTTCGGTCCGGTCTTACGTACAAACCAACCAATAATGTCTTCTTGAACCGGACCGATCGAAAGAACGGACCGGATCGGACCGAACACATTCGGTCCGGTCCTCGGTCTGTGGATTTGGTCTAATTCGGTCTAGGTCAGGTCCGGTTTTTGCCGGTCCGGTCCAGTCTTAGACCGATGCTCAGTCCTAGAACTCTTAGTATTTGGTTGATGTTACACAAACTTATACGACGTTTGTAGACTAGTTGTCAAGAAAAAAATTGATAAAATTCAAATTATCGATAAGCCAGCTGACTTTAACTCAATTGAACTACCTTAATTAACACTTTGAGTAAATATTAATGAAGTATGTTTAACAAAATAGCTCATGTTGTAGGCTTGTAGCTAGAACTGAAGATAGAGCGGAAGCTAGAAGACGGAACTTATAATAATAAGTTACACAAATTGATTTATTTTTATTTTTTATTTATTTTTAATCTTAAAAGGTCGTTAAGTGTTTATGTTTTAATAACATTTATTTATTTTTAAAACTACCAAAGTTTTACTTACATGAACTTTTTCTATGTTTTTCTTATTAAATTTTGTTGGTATGATCCAAAAATAGAAACTCTTTTTGCCAAATACAAAAACTATAAATGTGACTCACGTTAGAATGGAATAATTATCATGTATTGCTAAGTGTGAGTCACGTTATAATGGAATAATTGATTTAGTTGGTCGACCAAATGATTAAAAATCTAATTCTTAATATTTCCATGTGGTCTCTAACTTAAGCTAGTTATAAACCCTTAATTGGATGGTTGACTTTTAGTTGGTGTCTAAATGATAAAAACGTTGAGATTAAACTATTGGATTTGTTGGTTCCACTAATGATTCACGTTTTGTTGGATGTATGGATAGCGTTCATGACTAGATAATTTATTTTGTAAATGTTTTACTCCGTATATGCTAGCTAGTACCAAATTATTTTCTTGCATCTCACGTCACTATAAGAATGTTGTATCTCATTCATACATACCACCAAAATATACTTTGTTGCAAATTAAAATAAGATTTACTTAAAATAGCTCGTTCAGCTACACTTTGATTTGTTCCAAACAAAAAAAAACAAAACAAACAAACAAACAAACTAGATAGCTAAACTGTAATCGCACATAATAAATCTTAGATTGGCTGGCTAAACTGTAATCGGGCTTATAAACCACAATTTTAATTCAGGGTTAACTATTAGAACTCGATAACTACAGATATCACGTTCGACACGTTCGTATCTTGCAGACTCTATAAACAATGTGGCCAAGTTCGAACTCTATATATGTAGTGTCAGAATTGTAGTGTGTGTGTATATATATAATGTACTACCGTTAGTTTGTCTGTGTAAAAAGTTATTATTGTTAAGCGTAAAACTTGTGTGGTTCATTTTGAAAGGGTTTCTACCTTCTAGTATGGCTAGATGGACTTTTTGAAGGAGCCCATTCAGAATGATAAAAAGTTTAGTATATGTCTGGAGTATGGACAGGCCCATAGTATATCAAATAGTAGCAACAAGATTATTTGAAGATTATTTACTAAACAAATCTCTTCTTTTTTTTTTTTTTTTCACTTACAAATATATAAAAAGAAAAAGTTGCTACATTTTTTTTTAAAATCAAAATTTTATTATTTCACATATTGTTTAAGAAAGCTTCAAAATTTTCTTTTTTGAGCTAAAAGAAAATTATTGGATCATGATTACTAACCAATAAAAATTATATATTCTATAGTTCGGAGAATCGAACTAAAAAATTACAACATAGTGAAAATCTACCTTAACCATCTGGTTAAAAATTATTGTATTTTAAGCCTTCTCCGTTTGCTTTTATTAACATTTACTTCTAAATCCTCCAAAGTAAAAAATAAAAAAAGTTACATCTGGTAATCTCGAACCCAAGACCTCAAGCTTTATAGTCTTCAGCCTTAACAATCTACTTAGAGATTTTTTTTTTTTTTTTTTTTTTCACTTTGTCTTTAGGTCTTTTTATCAATGATCTTGATTTGCGATTTTTTTTAAAAATAAAGTCAAATGTAGCTTTGTAAATTGCTATATAGTTTAAGAGTATGTTTTAAACTTTATTTTATTTTTACAAAAAATTTATATCAAACTTCAACATTTTTGTATAAAATCGTACGCGTGTTAAAAGTATTACAATATTAGACTCATCGTACGCGGGTCAAAAGTATTGCAATATTGAACTCATTTTATTCGCAATTTAAAGGCCTTTCATCGGTATATTTTTTTTATAAAGTAATCACTAGATATTTCATAAATAAAGTTTGTTATATAAAAAAACCGTAAATAGCTAAAAGTGTTAGAATGATAGAAACCCGTAGGTATAACTAATACCCAAAACCCACAAACCGGGCTTGGGCCTAATTATCCACTAATACTCCCCCGCAGTTCGAGCGGCGAAATCGCGAAAGCTCGAACTGGAGTAGTAAACTAAGAAAGCAAATTAAAACAATAAACCAAAATTAAAACGGGATAACCCAAAACCCAAATAAACTAAGAAAGCAAATTCAACACCAACAAAAGTCGTCTCGGGAATTAATACCCTGGATTCGACACCAACAAAAGTCGTCTCGGGAATTTATACCCTGGATTCGACACCAACAAAAGTCGTCTCGGGAATTTATACCATGGATTCGACACCAACAAAAGTCGTCTCGGGAATTTATACACTGGATTCGACATCAACAAAAATCGTCTCGAAAATTAATACCCTAAATTCGACGTTAAAAAAAAACAAATAAATAACTATGGATACAACTGCTGTAAAATAGGCTTATACATATCCTTAAACCAATAATTATAACGAACAAAATCTGTCGAGCTGCTTCTTGATGACCGAGCGATGAAACAAAAAAGATATCAACAAAACCTTTAATTGCATAAAATATCAAATATTCAGCCGCAACTTTTTGCTCCATTTATTTTACCCACCGTCATTATAAATAAATTATTGCAAGATCTCCACTGAATAAAACATAAGCCACACTTTTGAATAAACATGCATATTCCAATCTTCACGTACATAATATTCTAACAATAATGAAAAACCGACGGCAAGATGTAGGATCTCGAACAAACCTTAACTTTTTTTTTTTTTTCCTCGAGAGGGATAAAAAAGTGACGGGTGGCATCAAGGAGGCGGCTCAACATAGCCACCTAGGTCTGAGGATCAGACCTGCTCCGATTCCATGTTAGAATGTTAGAAACCCGCCGTATAACTTTATTATTGAGCACTATATATAAGACCACCGATCCTTTAAAAAGTATAAAATATTAAAAAGTTTAGAAAGTAATCCTAGTCGTTCGATTAGATCTGGTCAAATACTTTTTTTTTTTATTATTATTTTCGGTCAAAGGGGTAATTATGTCGTTAAACACATTTTTCCTTTTCACCCTTAAACTTCAAACGTACATTACTCACAAACGACAAAGTTTTTGAAAAAACCGATTTCACCATAATTTTTAAAATTCAATCCTCTTTAATTTGGTATAAAGTTTGTTAAAAATTTCGAAACTTTTTTTTACATACGAAATGAGTGTTAATTTTCTTGATTTTTTGGGCATTTTCGACCTTATTTTGTACCATCATAAATGCCGAATCGTGAAAAATTTAAAACATGAAAGTCGTAGATTTTGGTTCACTCTTTACCCAGAAATTTGAATCACTCAAATCCAATATGATATGAGTGAGATATCGTACGTTAAAGATGACGTTTTACTCATATTTGTTGCACACAACGTGTTTGATGAAATGTTTAGCTTAGATTTTTTGTCCTAAAATCGAGTTAAATGCACTAATTTTTGTACAACAATGCACCTTTAGTTATTTTATTAACGTAAGATTCAAAATGTTTTTTTTAACTGATGAACCATATTAACTAATAAACCTTATTAACTGATTTTTAAAAAAGACATTTTGTTCATCAGTTACTTTGGTTCATCAATTTCAGGTTCATCAATTTTTTCAGATTCATCAATTTCAGGTTCATCAAATTTGATTCAACGTTTGAGTTCATCAATTTTTTCAGGTTCATCAAATTTGATCAAATGTTTGGGTTCATCAAATTGATCACAGTTCTTTTCAGGTTCATCAAATTTCAGGTTCATCAATTTTTTCAGGTTCATCAATTTGATCAAATGTTTGGGTTTATCAATTCTATTTAACAAAACAAACTGATAGTTTTGGTAAACTGAAAATAACTTGACCAATTAGTGCATTTAAATGTATTTTTATATGAAAAATCTCTTTTAGTCATTTTATCAATCACTTTGTGTGCACTAAATATGACTAAGACGTCATCTTTAATGCGCGATATCTCACTCATATCATATCGGATTTGAGTGATTCAAATTTCTGGGTAAAGAATGGCCGAGAAGCTACAACTTTCGTGTTTTACGTTTTGCAAAATTCGGCCTTTAAACTAGACAAAATTAGAGCTGAAAATGATAAAATTTTCAAGAAAATCATGACCCAATGAATATGTCAAAAAAAAAGTTTCGAAAAAATTAAAAAGATTTATACCAAATTAAGGAGGATTAAATTTTAAAAATTATGGTGAAATCGGTTTTTTGTAAAAGTTTGTCGTTTGAGAGTAATGTACGTTTGAAATTTAAGGTGTAATTAAAAAAACGGGTCAAATGACCAAAATGCCTTCTAACCGAAAATATTAAAAAAATAATAATAATAAAAAAGGGAGGGAGTGGGTAGGTGGGGATAGGGGTGTCCATTGTACCTGAACCGTCCCGAAAGAATCGAGAACCGAAAATATGGAACCAAGAACCGTCCCAAGTTCTTCGGTACGGTTCCGGTACGGTACTCGGTTCCGGTACGGAAATTTCGGTACTTTCCCACAAGAACCGAAGTGTTTAAATAATTTATTTTTTTCATCGTTGATCATTCATAAAGACATGCTAATAATGTTATAAAAATACAAATACACACAAAAATACAAATACTCGTTTACTACATATTCGAGATAAACTTACGATAGTGATTTCGAGATAAACTTACTTTCATGTTGATGAATGATGATGATGATGATGATCTTTGAATTGATTAAAAGTTAGGGTTTTATTTTTATTATGTGTTTTTAAGTTTTAGATTTTTTATGTTACAGCTTAATAATGATTAGGGTTTTTTTTATTTTTATTATTTTTTTTATTTTTTTTCTTAAAAAGATATACACATTACACAATGTCCCAAATAAACCCTATAAAATTTCATATTTTCAAAGTGTTCGGTTCTTTCGGGAAAGAACCGGAACCGGACGGTTCCGACCCGAACCGTCCCGAGAACCGAAATTTTGGAATTTTAGGAACCAAGAACCGTACCATGGTTCTAATATACGGTCCGGTTCCGGTACGGTTCCTCGGTTCTTTTGGTTCCTCGGTTCTTTTGGACACCCCTAGGTGGGGAACACATGACACTAGCTTAGTGGCTTTCTAAACTTTTTAAAATTTTTTTCTTTTCACATGATCGCAACTCCTATATATAATAGTGAAACCCTAATACCCAAAACCCACAAACCGGGTTTGGGCCTAATTATCCACTAATAAAAAGTAAATGGTGATTTTCGTAACTCGCCACATAGTCTGGGTGCGTTATGGATTTTTTTTTTTTCTTTTGATAATGCGACGTCGTTTGTTCAGTAAATGCATGATATAGTAATACTACCTCCGTCCCAAAATAATTGTCTCCCGACAAAAAACACAGTTTAAGAAAAATATAATTTATACTACTTTCTCTCTCTTACTTTTTTGCCAAATGACATGTTTACCCTTAACTAATTAATTAACACTTCTTTAAAGTTTGTAATATTAATTTCAACCAAGGGTAATATAGTAAACTTGACCAAACTCCTCTATATATTTTTAGTATTTGACAATTAAATTGGGACATAAATAGATTCATAAATTGGGACGAAGGGAGTAGTAATTAGCAACTGGGCCTAATAACAAGGTGAGATTTAGCTTAAGAAGTTTTCAATGATCCTAAAAGAATTCAACTACTCAAATAAGTCTAGTTAAGTATTTGAGAAAACTNGATTTTTTATGTTACAGCTTAATAATGATTAGGGTTTTTTTTATTTTTATTATTTTTTTTATTTTTTTTCTTAAAAAGATATACACATTACACAATGTCCCAAATAAACCCTATAAAATTTCATATTTTCAAAGTGTTCGGTTCTTTCGGGAAAGAACCGGAACCGGACGGTTCCGACCCGAACCGTCCCGAGAACCGAAATTTTGGAATTTTAGGAACCAAGAACCGTACCATGGTTCTAATATACGGTCCGGTTCCGGTACGGTTCCTCGGTTCTTTTGGTTCCTCGGTTCTTTTGGACACCCCTAGGTGGGGAACACATGACACTAGCTTAGTGGCTTTCTAAACTTTTTAAAATTTTTTTCTTTTCACATGATCGCAACTCCTATATATAATAGTGAAACCCTAATACCCAAAACCCACAAACCGGGTTTGGGCCTAATTATCCACTAATAAAAAGTAAATGGTGATTTTCGTAACTCGCCACATAGTCTGGGTGCGTTATGGATTTTTTTTTTTTCTTTTGATAATGCGACGTCGTTTGTTCAGTAAATGCATGATATAGTAATACTACCTCCGTCCCAAAATAATTGTCTCCCGACAAAAAACACAGTTTAAGAAAAATATAATTTATACTACTTTCTCTCTCTTACTTTTTTGCCAAATGACATGTTTACCCTTAACTAATTAATTAACACTTCTTTAAAGTTTGTAATATTAATTTCAACCAAGGGTAATATAGTAAACTTGACCAAACTCCTCTATATATTTTTAGTATTTGACAATTAAATTGGGACATAAATAGATTCATAAATTGGGACGAAGGGAGTAGTAATTAGCAACTGGGCCTAATAACAAGGTGAGATTTAGCTTAAGAAGTTTTCAATGATCCTAAAAGAATTCAACTACTCAAATAAGTCTAGTTAAGTATTTGAGAAAACTCTTCGACGTGCATTTAGTTACTACAGGTCCATCTATGGTTTCAATGTGAACCCAACAAAGTAAACACATATAAAAATTTTCATTTATTTTTTAGTTTTCCATCAACAAACGTTGTATTTGACTATTTGACATTAAATTTTGTTCAACATTGTCAAAACTCAACAACAATAACGTGTGATTTTATCAACCACCATGTGAATCTTTAACTCCTTCATCAAGACAATCTTATTCAGATCACAAAGGTATTTATGATGTACAATAGCGGAACTAGGGGGTCTCAAATTGTCATGGCCTGCCGATAAATTTTGATTCTTAGTACTGTAGTAGTTTACATAAAAGATTTTGGTTTTGCCTAGGGATGAGCAAAAGAACCAAAGAACCGGAATCGGACCGAGAACCGGACCGGAACCATGAAGAACCGAACCGGAACCAGAACCAGAACCAATGGTTCCAGTTCCGGTTCTTGATTTTCAGATTTTTCGGTTCTTGGGTCGGTTCGGTTCGGTTCCACCGGTTCTCGGTTCCGGAACCAAATATCCAATAATTATAAAAATATATAATTTTTTTACTTCTTATCAAAATATTAATCAAATCCTACGTATCATAAAAAAACCCTACTAGCCATCAAGCCAAATACTCTAAACCCTAATATTTAATTTACTGAAACATCCAAAAATCAATAATTAATCTAAACCTAATAACATTCCAAGATCATTCATCATTATCAAAACAATGGAAGTAAGTTAGTATTTTATTTTTATTTGCTTTGATTAGCTTTTACATGTTATCATTTTTTTTTTCGAGTAAAATTGGTGTAAGGCCTTTTATTAATACATTGGTTTATTATCTCATCATCAATCACGTAGCCCATCTTTTATTATACAATGTTGTATTTATCTACATCATCACGTAGCCATATTGTTTATGTATCTATCATCATCACGTAGCCCACATTGATTATGTTGAGTTTATAGTTTTGAGGGTTGAGATCATGATAGAGACCATACATAGGCCATAGAACTATCAACCACATCATAAGTCATCACATTATATTGTTCCACCTTTTTGTTTCAAAACAACATATCTTGCAAACTGTAATCTTCTAAGCTACGAAAAAAATATCATCGCGACGAGATTAACATATGAATTTGGTTTCTGATAGATATGCATTGTTATATACTTTCGGGACGAATTTTTTTTTTTCGACGAATTTTTTTTTTTTTTAATTCCCGCACAAAGAAATCGATATATGATTCGTAAAGAATCATATATGATTCGTAAAAAATCATATATGATTCGATTCTTACGATCATAATATGATTTCTTACGAATCATATATGATTTGTTAAAAGTGAATCATATATGATTCTTACGAATCATATATGATTTTTCTGGGCGAAAAAAATAAAGTTCATCGAAAAAAAAGTTCGTCGAAAGTATATAACAATGCATGTCTATAGAAAGATAATTTAATTCTCGTCGCGATGGTATTTTTTTTGTAGCTTGACGATTTACGGTTTGCGAAATATTTAAGTTTTATAAAAAGTGTGAAAGTTTATTTTTTTATTTTGATAAAAAAAAATAAGTGGTTAAGATTGCTTGATGGGTTCTATGGTAAAAGTTGGATCTATAAAGAACTTTTGGCTATAGTTTAGTTGTTAATTGTTATTTGCTATTTGCTTAAATGTAAATGGTTGCAAGTTCTTAAAAAGTTTAATTTTTTGTGTTTTTTTTATTAGCTTAATAGAAAAGCGGTACCTATACGGATAGATCCAAAAGAACTGGAACCAGAACCGGAACCGGAACCAAAAACTATATTCGGTTCGGTTCTCGGTTCCCACTTTTCAGAAAAATTGGTTCTCGGATCCACCGGTTCCGGTTCCGGTTCCAACCGGTTCCAGAACCATGCTCATCCCTAGTTTTGCCTAAGATGCATTGGGTTTTTCTTAATGTTTTTCTAGTTTTTGTTTACTTAGTTTATTGATAATAAAAAGTACACTCAATTCTTAATAATACCTAGCAGTTTCAATAAAACTATACCTTTTTTTCGAAAGGCAAATTATATCAAAGAAAGCAACTAGCAAAGAGGTAGAGTAAATTACAAAAGATGTTTAAGCCAATCATTCCAACAAGAAATTTTATAATCTATAGATAACCAAGAAAAGAAAGAAAGCCTAATATTTTAAAAAATGTCACATTTTCTCAGATTATGGGAGCAAAATGTGACACTATTACGAAAATGTCGAATCCACAACAAAGCTGAAGCGATGATACCGTGCAAGCGATCCTTTTTATCTTTTGAACAGGTCCAAAAATCCAACCAAGAATATAGCTCGTCAATAGAAGTACTATCCGGCTAAGGAATGTCAGCCCAAATGCGAATGAGATGCCAAATAAATTTCGCAGTATGGCATGCAAAAAAAGATTATCTCTATTTTAGTTTATCCTTTCTCGTATTTTGTAACAAATGTTACTCGCTTAAGTTAGAAGAACATAATATTTCAAAGCATCGACGTGTGCTAATAAGTAATAACTGAAGAAAATGTCAACCATGTAAACGTACGGTTGGGAGTTGTGATGAATCATCAATTACACAAAGAACTGGTCATAAACTCAATCTTTTATTGGGACCTAACAAAAATACGTGTTTCAGAAAGTGTTTTGCTAACGACAACTATAAGTGTTACGGTTAAGACTTAGGTTAATTACAATTAGCTATGGAGCTACTAGCATTACGCATGGCGACCGTTGCTTGGAATTTTGTTGCAAATTTACTCGGGATGTAAACTTTCCTGCAAAAACTATCCACGCTGCGACTTTGCAAGCAATGGTTTTGAATTATGTTTATGATCTTAGTCTCCCTTAAAACATATGAATGAATAGAGATTACATAATAAGAGTACTATGTTCAATAATCCAGAGTCTTAATATATGGCATCTAGCCTAGAGTTCTAAGTTTACTGTTTAACGCGGTAACATAAAAGTAGAACCAAATATGAATGAGTTTTTATAGAGTAAATTGCAAAAGTCGTCTCTAAAGTTTGCCCCGTTTGCATGTTTCGTCCCACACATTTCAAAACTGCAAGGATCGTCCTTAAAGTTAACCTTTGGAGCATATATCGTCCTTTTTGGGGCGTATATCGTGTCAAATTGGTCAAACTTTAGGGACGATACATGCACACCGGTCAAACTTTAGGGACGACACAATGGCACATGCACACGGGCCAAACTTTAAGGACGATCATTGCAGTTTTGAAATGTGTGGGACGAAACATGCAAATTGGTGAAACTTTAGGTACGATTTTTACAATTTACTCGTTTTTATATAAACAGCTAGATTCGTGAACTAACTTTTTGCATTTATAACATGCACCTTCTAAAAATGGAAAGTTAATGTTCATTAAATGGTTAGCTAATTTTTGTCTAGCCACATGCTACAAAAGTAAATCATAAACATGGCAAGTTGACCACCAACTTTATCAAAGATGAGTTGGGTAATAGGGGGTGTTTGTGTAATATTATACACCAGGCTTATAACTTATTTGATTTTCGGTTTATGTTTTCATAAACTCATTTTTGTGTTGAAACTTTTCGACTTATATAAGCTTATCATGTAAGCTGAAAAGTATCAAAATAAGCTACAAAATATGAGCTTATGAAACATACACCGAAAATTACATAAGCCATAGGCCACTATATACGTTTATACAAACAACCCCTTAGTCTACGAGTACAAAGAGTAGTTTATGAGCTTGTCACATTATCCAATGAAAACATAATCAGTTGTTTATACAACGTAGTATATATCTAAATAAAAGAACTTTCCTTAGGACCACTTATCCATCTTGTCGCTTTTATTGATATAATTCAACAAAGTTGATATTTTGTGACCATTATGGCTTTTACTTTTATGGTTTTGTTTTCCTGTTTTCGGTTTAAAAGAAGAATTAATTTGTTGAAAATATTTATTCATAAATATATCATGTGTAAGATTTGGACAAAAAATAAAAAAATACCACTTTTTGTATATTGAATGCAACGATTGATTTATTCAAATTTCAAAACGCTATAAATTACATCCGATTTTAACTAACATTTTCACACACCTCTCTACACATATTTTACCATTTCAAACTTTTAATTCTTTCTATCAAAAATTATGGCTTGTTCGCTTCCACATATAATCAATGAAATCCAAGCTTGTGTTGAGAAACTAATTGAGGATGATACCGTTCGTTAGCAAGCAATGATCGACTTAGGCGTGCAATTTGAGAAAGCATGCGAAGTAAGATGATCTGAGGAAAGCATATGAGAAATGCAATGACATTCCGCAAGAAAACGGTGCTCAAATAGAGAGTTTTTTAAACGAAGAATTTTTGAAAGATTACGAAATGCCTAATGTTCTGTTTAGGAAGGCGGCGAAAATACAAGAACAAATCAACGCTAAGTTGTTGGCTACATGAAAAATACAATTAGGACAATTATGTTTTAGTTTTCGTATTGTTTTTTAAATTTCGCATTGTATCGTAATTTGTGTTTTTATTTCAACATACAGGGTTTTTTTTTTGGAGGATATTTATATAAAGCAGAATGAAATGAGGGAGGAAATGATCTCCGTCTTTCATTTCATTCTGCTTCGTTATAGATATCCTCCAAAAAAAGCCCCGTATGTATTTTAGTTTTCGTGTATTTTTTTTCTAACATACAAGGTTTTTTTGGAGGATATTTATATGAAGCCAAATGAAATGAGGGAGGAAATAATCTCCGTCCTTCATTTTATTCAGGCTCATTATAAATATCCTCTAAGAAAACCTCGTATATGTTAGTTTTTGTGTACTTTTTTTTAAAGTTTCGTATTGTATTTATTTGAATTAATTGAATTTAGTTTGTTTGAAAAAATAAAAAAGAAAATAAAATTAGGGGTGGCTAGGGCCCAAATGGCTAAGTTATGGCTATTTATGAGTAAAGGTGTATTAGAGCATCCACAATGGGTTAAGTAGTTGAAAACTTTTCACTATTCTACAAAGTCTTTTAAAAGGGTTTTTGCATTGCAACTAAAACTTTTCTGCAAAGACTTGGTAAAGCTCAAGTCTTTTCTTCAAGGTTTGATCATCAAATGTCTTATGCATTGTAGATGCTCTTATGAGGTGTGAGTATTGAAAGTGGGAAATATGCATGTGGATCCCATATTTATATGAGTCTCTTAGTTAGGAGGACTCAATAATTTAAGCCTTGTGGATATAGACCAACTAAAAGAAATAGTGAGTCCCATTTAAAAAGAATATATTATTAAATTAGTGGGTCCCATAATTCCTTCCTCATAACTAAAAAAGAAACACACTCTAATTCTCTAAGATCGCTAATACTTTATTATAATGTGACAATAATACAACATTTAAATATTTAAATTGAGGGGGCGCTTGGTTGAAATGAGGCAATGGGAAAGTCAATAATAATGATAATGCAAAGGAATGCAATAGGGTAAATTTTCATTACCCCCAAATTGTTGAGGAATGGTGGATTAGCCACTATGGGGTAATGGGTGATTGCATTCCCTCTAACCAACCATCATTATTAATTACCTTTTTTATTTCTTACTACCAATAACCTTCAACCAAGCATGCCCTGAGTTTATATGGAACGAGCATGGTAGCCCGCGCGTTGCCGCGGGAGTGCTTTGGTCCATATATTTTGTAAATTTTGCTTCTTTCAAGCAATACATCAAAAGTTACGTAACAAAAGAGTAGACATGAGACACATATTTAAAAACTACATAGTGGTATGAGAATATGATTTAAAAAAATTTCAGTTTGAATCCTAGCATCACGTGGCAATGATACAACCTGATAACATTGAGAGCACAGGAGCTGGTGCAGGAAAATCTGCAAATTACAGTACATGTTCAGCAAAAGAAGTTATGGCTACAAAGCAATGGCTAGAAAAGAAGTTGTTATAAGTTTGATTTCAATAGTCAGATTGTACCTCGATGCCGCTTGGAACATTCTCTGTTTGAGGTCTAAATCCATCAACAACACTAATGGTCCGAGAGGTCAATGTCACATTTTCCATAAAAGCAATCGTGAGCTGAAATTCTTGACACTGTGCCACCTTCTAAAAAACCGATCACAACATTATGACAACACCTTTTTGAAAATACACATTGCATGTAGTAATTTACAGTAGGAAATATTTTATATAAAATGTTTCATTACCTCATAAACGCAAGGGCTTTCTGAAAATGAGATTGACCAATTCATCACATTTTGAGACGTTTCGTCGTGCTTTCTTCCAAGAGTGTATTATGAAGATTCAAGTCATTTTCTTTCTGAAATTCAAAATAATCGGTTATCTTACAGTGTATTCCACTACGCTTATCTTTAAGTGAAATAAACAAATAAGTGGTGCTATCAACACTGAAACGGCCTATTTCCCAACACTTAAATATAAGCAATCCCAAAGAGGCTACATATACGTAATAACTTATATTGGCTAGTATTTCCTTACAGTTAAACATAAGCAATCCCAAAGACCCTACAGATACGTACTATTTTGTTGTTTCATTGTTTCTATTGAAAATGAACAGGTCATAGCATCACTAACCTGCCCAGTACAAAAGCATCTTTTGTTGATCAATTCCGATATTTGTCTCAATCGCTTTCAAAGTAGACTAAATACGTAATATAACTCCGACAAAACAACTGCAAACAAACACATCATATGTCACACTATGGAAAAAAATGGTAACTAATATAATTTCTTTCACGTCAAATATGGTCATTCAAGTCCATGTAAAAGTTACCTTCCTATTTTTAGGGCAATGTTGGAACCAAGCTGGCAAAGGAGCGAATTCAAGCCAACATGCATTAAAAATTCAGAACATGAGTACTGAATCATGTTTCTTCGAGTTATGAGGTAGCTTAGTTAAGCTTCTGGCCTATTCATAAGAGAGAAATGATTATGATGAGAGCCATGAGTACTGCTCCGAAGAAGTGGCCTGCTAATAAACACAAACAGCCACACTTGAAAACTCAAAGTAGCAACGAACAACAAATTTCACAATTGT
Source organism: Artemisia annua (assembly GCA_014162995.1). Lineage (NCBI taxonomy): Eukaryota > Viridiplantae > Streptophyta > Magnoliopsida > Asterales > Asteraceae > Artemisia > Artemisia annua. Next base: position 41,591 of record LBNU01037334.1, on the reverse strand, counting down.
TCAAGGTTTATAAAACACTCACAACCTATATCTGTATGATCATGGTCCATTGAATTTACCAAAAAATGGCAAGAACTACTAAACTTGAATTTTATATTTAAATACTGACCTCGTAACAAATTAGAAATTCAACGTGGGCATAGGTTGAAACATTTTAATCAAATATAAAAAATTTCATTCAAGTATTTCATCAACCATTTAAAATGTAAAATATTTAAGGAAAATGGTGAACGTCAAACAATGCTCTGTGCAAACTATTGAAATGTGAAGTGGTACCAAATACTATGTGCACATACCATGGATGTAACCAAAACACTCACAGTCTAAAATGTAAAATATAAAATTTAAAACTACTAAAACATTATGAAACAGGCGCTGTTAAATAGCTACATATAAGGCTAAGGTCTACGAACAGTGAAGTGGTACCAAATACTCGCCATGGCTGCAACCAAAACACTCGCAACCCAAAAAGAAAATGAGTACACATCCTAAAAGGGGTACCTGATTATGCAATGGTACGAACTCGGCAAGCATTGCTTGACATTCACCGTGTTCAGCTTTATTAATATGGATATTTGTTCCTGTAATATGAATAATTATACATCGCTCAATACCAATACTTTCTACATAAATAACAAAAAGTATACAAATAAGCACATCACCTACATTTTTATCAGCACTCTAAAAAGTTGTCTTCTTCCATGTAATTGAGAAAGAGTTCATTGTTCCATGTAGCATATTTAAAATCACCTCTGCTGGACCAATAGGAAGATGAATTAAGGTGATACCTATTTTGTAACACAAATGTTTTGAACCCTGTTAAAAAATGGTTTTTAGTATATAGTATGATTTGGGTTATTAATTGTTAATTTCTAATAAGAACTCATTAAGCAATGAATGATTAACGTGCATAGTTGGTTGGAGTGCTACACGTGTTACATCTCTTTCAGCTATCTAAGCTCACCTAACATCAACTTATGTTCTGGCTATCTCCTACAGGAACACCACGGCCCCTGTCCTACCACCACCATCGCTGCACCTGATGCACCAGCACGTCTCGCATAAAACAACTATGGATAAAACATCATATATGATAAGTAACCAACAAACGTACAAATATAACTAACAATATTTGAATTATAGCCAGAATAAGTTGCTAACCGATGTCATATCACGGACTTTGTATTCAGATACATCCAGTCACCATCTTGTTGACATGCTTTTGGTGGTGTGTTTCTAAAAGCATCACCACAACCTCCACCCATTCAAGCACTTTCACTTATGGGGCACTTTCATCCGGTACCAAATAGCAAATCCACCCAGCTCCCTATTGATACAATAGATGATTTAATATCATGAAAACCAAAAAAAATAAACTGTATACAAACATCAACAAACCAAAAGTATTTAACTAATCTAGCAAAAACACTAATATTAAACTTAAAAGAAAGAAAAGAAAGACAAACCTTAGGATACTCAACAACCCAGGATTTGAACCTACGACAATCGGTTAACAGCGACCGCTCTACCACTGAGCTAGTGAAAGAACAACGGGGGGATTCTATCTCATAACGTTCCATTCCCGTTCTCAAAACCATGAACCATATGAAGCTCCGAAGGGCATCTCACGATGGAAGAAGGTGGATTTGAATGATAACAATAATGGGAATTTGAATGTGTTTGTTAATCTTGAGTACTTGTTAGCATTTACATGAATGTAAGATCTGGTAGATCTGTAAAGATTTTTTTTTTTTTTTTTTTTTTTTTTTTTTTTTTTTTTTAAATGGAGGTGGGAATGAAGAATGTAGCAAGATCTGGAATGATCTTTAAGAATAAATAAATACAGTAATCCAACGGAATGTACAGTGCAGCACAGTTATGAAAACGGGGTGTAATGTTCATAAGGCACTGTAGCACCATTATGTCATTAACATTTGCAGCCAATAGATGGCTGACTTTTGTTCCACTACCCCAAAACGGACCAATAAGAACATCAATTAAGCTGCTAATTACTCCGTAATACAAAAGCTTTGAACCCCGTTTCCCAACGCCTTTTAGTATATAGTATAATTATGCCATAATAATATATCAATTTTACTATCTCGATTTATCTCAAGATAAGTTTACATATCTAAGTTTTAACCAGCCAAGTAGTTTATAAAAAACTAAAGCTAGCATTTTATTTATTGATTGTGATATTTCTAAAATTGTGTCACACATCTTATAAACACTTATTCTAAGACTGGGGTGTGTTTCTTTTTAAGTTATTGGAAAGGAATAGTGAGATTCACTAATTTAATAGTATTTCTTTTTTAAATGGGACTCACTATTTCCCTTAATTGATCTATATCCACAAAATTTAAATTATAGTGTCTTTCCAATTAAGATGCTCATATAGATGTGAGATTCATATGATCCCTTAGCTAAGGAAAAAAATAAACACACCTTTAGACTTAAAGACTATGACGTTGCTAACATATATACTCTAGTCTCACACCACAATGTTGCTTCATGTCTTCATGACCACTAGTACTACCCAATTTACGAAATAAACCAAACAAAATGTGTTATGTTGAATTTTTGTGATAAAAAATCTGAAAGCAAGTGCAAAAGGATTTTAAAATACAAAGAAAATATGCTACATATAACGAAAAAACAATCTTAATTTTTTGCTGACAAAGATCTCCTCGTAAGAAGAAAAACCCCACTCGGCCCACTCCTATTTCCATTCATCTTCCACCAATCAATTTATTGTATTATTATTTTTTTTTTAATATGATTAAGTTGATAATCTTTATTTTTATATTTTTCAGTACATTTATTATGACTTATGAAACATTGTCATTTTTTTTTCATACGAGTAATTCAGACCCGTGCGTTGCACACGGGCTCTATCTAATTGGTCATAGTGTAATGTACAGTAATTTTTTCGTTATTAGACTTTTGTAAGTATGGCCTTAGTTGATCATGTAAATTTTATATTTAAACTGTTTATGACATATTAGTAGTTATTTATAAAGTTTATATTTTGTAGTTATTCTCAAGATTGTAATATTATATTTAAACTTTTTATGACATATTAGTAGTTATTTATAAAGTTTAGATTTTGTATTTATTCTCAAAATTGTAACATCCCTATATTTTGCTATAAAACTAATATGTAATCTTCGGTACATATTTTCGTCATTATATATCTAAGTTGTGATTGTATCACACCTTTTCTAAGCATGACACACATTTAAAATAGTTTATTGACATGTAAGCTTCGGCACTTATTTTCATCATTATATATCTAAATTGTGATGGTATCACATATTTTCTAAGCATGACACACATTTAAAATAGTTTATTGACAATAAGTTCATAAGTTGTGATGTTACCACAACTTTTGTTGGTCAATAAGTTCCTAAGTTGTGATGTTCCCACAACTTTTGTTAGCATGGCATGAAAAATGTTGGTGCCTTTATTTCTGTCATTTTTAATTGAGGTCGAGTCAAAAACTATGTTTGCCACTAATTTTCATCATAAATAACTTGGGCTGCCTCAGGACCCGTGCGAAAATGATTTTGTAAATTGTCGGGTTGTTAGTATGATGGTGAGGCCCAAATATACAACAATAGTTTATTGACATTAAAAGAGTATATGTGAAGAGACTTTTTTCAAGATGTTACATTGAAAAGAGTCTCTTCACATGTAATTTTTTAATATGTATAAGTTACATAATTATTTTAAATATGAAGCGATGACATTAATGTTGGAGACCTTTTATATTCATCCCCGTGCGATGCACACATGTTTGGAATGCCTCAGGACCCATGCAATGCACACATATTGGATCTAATTGTTTTTTTGGTAATGTTCGGGACTAATTTTCGGTTCATGTTTGAAACTCTCATTTTTTGTGAAAGACGGACTTCGTTGTTCAAATAAATGACATTATTAAAAGCGAACTATAAAACAAATTTTATTTTTAACAAAACTATAAAAACATAAAACATTAAAGTAATTAGTATATTCAAGAGTATAAATTATAACTCGTATAATAAAAAAATCAGATCCAATGACCCAAGTCCGAATCATAAACCCGCTCCAATCAATCAATAGACCCCACATTTAACTAAACACAATTTTCTTCTCCTTTATATACTTCTTCGATTTAGAAGATTCTCATTGTTAAGATGATAGTGTGAAGATATTTTTATTATATACTACCCCATTTTCAATATGTAACATCGACAAAATTTACACAGTCATATCAAACATCAAAGTCACGCAATATTCCAAGACGTTTAATTAAGAAAGTGACATTAACACACCGCAAAACAAAAAACTACATTAAGAGCAAAAATATTAAAATGCACCAACAAAGTGTAGTAATAATTATTGACTAAAAATTGAATGTTCGTCACATTATTTTCAATAAACTTACTTGCTAACGAATCAATAGTATTAACCCGTTTATCGGTATTACATGAAGTAAAATATTGCATGTTTAATTTGTAACGTACTATTAATATGAATGCTAAGTATTCATTCCACCGGTGGCCGTGGCGTTGTTCTTGTTGTTGTTGTCTTTGTCGTTGTTGTTCATTGGCCTTTTGCATGTTTTGTTCTTGATACAATTTTTGTGACTTCTCGATCTCTTTCTTTAATGCTTCTTGACGCGCTGCAAAAAACAATTAGATATAGTTGATCGTTAGTAACTTAAATACAGTTAATCAATATATTGCATTTTCGATCAAATTGAAAATGTTCGTGCATGTTCCACTTAATTGATAAGACAACGATGTGTAGGATCTCTTAAACCATTAGAGAAGATGATGTTACTACCAAACCTCCTAAGCACCATCTTTATGTCCTACATTGTTACACACACAAAACACACGTGAAATTTACATAAAACAATATAAATCAATATGCTAAATAAGTAAGACGATATGATGCTTACTTTACCACCATAATAAGTTGTAGCCCAATGTGCACGCGGTGTGGAGGAAGTTGTGGTTTGTTGTGTGTGATTTTTGACACATTATATAGTTGATAAAATATTTGTAACTCATGGACGGGAAGGTAAAAAGACTAACTACTATTAATTGAGACGCTTGAGTTGCTTGAAATCAATGTACACATACTAACATTTAATCCAAGGACTCGATTTTGCTTGAGGCAATATCAAATTTGCTTAATCCAATTCTTGGGACATTTATTATGACCCCTTTACATTTATAAGGCTACTTAAGCTTTATATAATATAAGATAATTCTGAGATTTATAATTTCTAGAAGAGGTCCATTCCTCTCCTATCTATGATCTATCCGCAACCAATCATATAATGATCATGATAAATAGTCACGTTCTATAACACATTACAATATTTCTTTGTGGTCATAAGACTCATAACTCATTCTGAGTATTAACACATTTCAATATTTCTTTGTGGTCATAAGACTCATGACTCATTCTGAGTATTATTTATGAGTGGGGAAATTCAGGATGCTTTATCTAGTTGATATTTGATTTCGGGAAGTCGGGATATCAAAATAGAGTTTAGCCATTTTAGAGAGAGAGAGAGAGAGAGTATAGAGAAAAAGATAAACATGTGTGTTTTAGAGCATTCAGTATGATAACCTTGAGTTATGAGTTAACATCGCGTCACGTCAGCGTCACATCAGCTAACATTTTAGAATAAACACCCTTTATTATAACACGACCATAACACCATCTTTTGGGACTCATTTTTATTTAAATTTTTACAAATTACACACACATAAACACCACTTTTTTGTCCACTAGCTACAATAACTCTACGTTGCCATGGAAACGCACCCCATAACTCAGGCCATAACTTGAGGAGGGTGGTATCATAATACCACCTTAACATTTGCCATGTCACCATCATCTTGCGTTAACATACCGAATGCTCTTATTGAATTAGAAAGATAGTAATGTTACACACTTGAGCTTCACCCCTCCATGGAAGTATGGAGGTGTACATATAGGCTAACACACTCTACACTTTACAATATTGACACTTCTAATCCATGTGTTTGAGCATAACAATATAACGAGTTTAATCCCATAGACGACGTCACATTTTACGTTTCCAACAATCTTCCGCCCAAAAGGTGTCATAATACAGGATAACTTACAACATTTCCTCAAAGTACAAATGCAAATAAAGAAAGGTCTTCAAAAGTTCTCCAAATGCTGAGGATGTCTATAGTTGNCAAAGTCTCACCCCTCCATGGAAGTATGGAGGGGTATATAAAGCCTAACACACTCACAACTATTGCAATATTACATAACTAGTCCATGTGTTTTGGCTTAACAAGATAGCTAATGTAATCCCGTAAATGTCGTTCCATTTACGTGTTAGGACGATTCCTAACAATCTTCCCCCAATGGGGCGACATAAGGGATTACTTACCACATTTCCTACAAGTACAAATACAAATAAAGAAACGTTTTCATCGGCTCTTCAAGTGCTGAGGATGACTACAGTTGACGCTCTTTGTCTTCATCTTGTACCTCGGCTTGAGAACTTTTCTTCACTTGCAGACAAATGATGTAACAGATATGAACAGGTTTAACTACCCCCCCCCCTCAATTCACTCTGCATGTCTTTAGCAGCTTTTCCATACACTTATTTTTGACAATGTTTTTGAATCAACTTCCCCTCAAACTGACATTCGTCTTCAGCAGATTCGAAACTTTGATGTAGTTGACATGTCTTTTAACTTTTTGCAGTTTAAGTGCACAGCGGAATTTGTAGATGAACCAGTAAACCACACCAAGCAAATCTGACTAACACTTAATCACAATTATACTTAATGCGGAAAATCCATTTGGGGGAACATGCAAGAAATCAACAAGATCTTCTCACGTATGCATATGCTTCACATAAAACAAACCATGAAAGACGAAATAATAATACCCAACGCGAATCTACCAGAAAAATCATGATGTATACGCCTATAGCCCTTATGCATGACCCGATAAACTAAAATATGTAACACGTACACAACTTGTTCCCCCTGATTGATGCGATCTATCTGAATAATCATAATCTGTGTACATTCAAATACTCGATACTATGATCGTGTGTGAAGCATTGTAAATCCGGTTAAGCTCAGAAGTTATCCTGTGAGAATCAACTGCCGATTACCTTTCTACTCTTTTACCCCTCTCAGCTAACTCTTTACCGACCCCATTATCATTCTGTCGGCTCTTTGTAGTGACTACTGATGGAGAAAAACCACTATGACGAACTTGAGACTGATGTAAAATAACCCGAACTTGTTACTTAAACTTGCACTAATGTTTGACTAAAAACCAATACTAAGAATTTCAATAAAGGTAGGGAATCATATACCCATCTAACCATCCTTAACTGTATATGAACTTCTCTTGAATTATCCATAGCCTTTTGTGACACTTGAGTACTACAACGTAACTCCTTTAATGTGATAGCTATACACTGTGAGCACTACAACGTTACTCCTTACATCAGGTATAACTAGATAGATCAAGTCTTAATGATTCTAACGGTAAAAAGCTCAAACAAGGGTCTCGAAGAATCATGCATCCAACCAACCCGATATCTTGAGATACTAAGTACACGCACCCGTGAAATCCAACTTCAACCTCAAATAAATAATATGAATTAACCCCGTAGTCATTTCTTGCGGCTAAATACCCAAAAAAAACTAGCCTTATTTATCAGTTTAATGAATCTTTATAATGGTTTTTCCCGATCTCGTCATTTTGATATAACCCCTAAAATTAATGTACTTTGTCATTACGAACCCTAAAACTAATCATTTAACCAAATATTAATACCAAAATTAATATTAACAATCAACAACTAGCTATAAACCCATTTAAGTCCAGATTTTCGTGGCCCATAGTAGAAGTTAACATTACCAGGCCAAGCACTACTAAAAATCAGACAAGCCAAGATGAAGCCTAAAATGTATACCAACCCAAAGTAAAAGTAGTTAAGCCCGAATTGGTCCAAGCCCACACAAAACCCTAAACATTCGGGTATATCAATAAACACTTACCCTTAATTCACATTTTGTTATCCCTAATAACTTTTTCATTCGCCCCTTACTCTTTCTAAGCCTTCATACACCAAACGCAGCACCCAATCTCATTTGTCATTTAGATAATTGAATCAAGTCACTCCAACCATCTTAAAAATATCATATACCAAAAAACAAATCTCAAACCCAGTTAAAAACAAACAACAACACTACTAGTATTCATTTGTTCTTCGACACGCAAATTCAAGAAACACATCCTTTGTTAAGGTTTCGAACTGGGGCGATTTCAGCTTCAAGATCTTGATAAAATGTCTCGGATAGGTGTATACGTTATGTGTTTTGTTTTTGTTTCTTGTTAACCAAAAGAAAGAAACGGGTCTAACAAGTTTGTTATATTCCGTTCTTTAATTTTTCTGATATTAAGAGGAAGTTGAGCTTCACAAGGATCGATGATGGGTTATGTTCGAACTAAGAAAACTTAAAGGATTTATACAAATATCGAACACACTTATCTAAAGTAAGATGGAGAATAGAAAACGATGTAGCGAGATACATTTGGTGCAAATTCTATTACCAGATCCTCTTATGTTTCTCACCTTTCCTTAGCTAAGTCCATTTTATCGCTCACCTTACCTTTTGGATCATCCGAAGATGAACAGCTATTAGAATGGATTTAGTCCTTTATCTTATAAAAACTAAGATTGAATTACAAGTATGATAATATCAGTTTGTTGCACATACACTTTACTGGTAAGGGTCTAATTATTTCTTGTGTTTTTACATGAAAATCAGGCGAATTATCTAGCGTCAGGCTATCGGAACATCTAGTAGAAAAATGTGGAGTTGCAAATGGAAAGCCACATTAATATGGCGATGTGCATATCCCAACACTTAACGTAGATAAGGGAATATGTCACAAAAATTTCTGAAAATCTTCTGGATATTTCGAGTTCCCATTAAATCACACTCATCCATAAGCTGAGAGTTATGTAGGTTTAGAATTCTCAATGCTCTAGGAGTTTATTTACGTTTGTTTAAAGTTTGACATGTCTTTTAAGCAGTTTGTATAATCTGTAATTATGAGTGTTTCGTGATATATAATGCTGTGCAGTTTATGATAGATGTATCGTATGAAGGCTATTTGAACAAAATAGTGAAAAAAGTGGTAATGTAAATCCCAAGGGGCATCGAGCTGTACAAGTCACTTGCACTACCGAAACAAAGATACTTTTCTTATTCAAGTGTCTCCAACTTTCTAGAGCAAGCACCAACATCATCTTCTTCAGTTTCATCTATCATAATTCTTATCATTTTCGGAACATCTTCTTCAAGTGTGTAACACCCCAAAATTTGCATATCTAATTAGAAATATATTATGTTGCCATTAGAATATTAGGAAATTCTTCCCGTTAATTTTATTAGAACTAAGGACCTTTGGTGAAAATAGTTAATGGAAAAGGACTAACGGTGCAAAGGATTTACGACAAGGACTAACGATAGTTAAATATAGAAAATTACGTTTTTACCCTTTGGATTAGATAACTTAATGTCCAGGTTTATCCATCGAAAAACACACGTGTTGTGTATGTGTGTGTGTGTATGTCTAGAAAGAACAAGAGGAATTCTTAAGAATGAAGTAAGCTTCTATATTGTGATTCCAAGATGAATTTTGGTGTTTTCATGTTACTACAAGATGTATTAAGCCTGTTTAACAAGTTTCCCATCAAGATAAGTGATGAACTATAGTTTAGTTATGATTTTAGAATAGTTTATATAGTTTTGACACATGTTTGATGTATATAGATGATGTTAGCATGATTTTGGATTAGGGTGGATCCTGCTACTTTGAGTATGATGTTCTTGGTTAGAAATCCATGGTTAATCATGTTAAACATGATGTTAATGCTTAGTTTAGACCCATAAAGTAGTGTTTGACATAAGGCCAAATTAGTAAATAAGTTAGTTAAGTTTAATATAGCCTTTATGCAATTGATGTTGCAGCAGTTGTTGATCATATTAGAATGATATTCAGGTGTTTAGGTGGTCTTGGAAAGTCCTGAAGTGCCCGGGTGTGCTTAAACCAACCGAGGTGAGTAATTGTTCACTAGTAGCTTGTTATACGAGTATTTCATGTTTGGCGCTTGTGGTAGTTTATGTTTATATTTTAGTAGATGCTTTAAACCACATACATGTTGTGTTTTAGTAGCATAGTTTAGTTATGATTCTATATAGTATAACGGCTAAGTGCCGAAAAGTGCAGAACCCGATACAAATTTGATGCAGCATCAATACGGCGTATCCTAAATAGGGGATACGACGTATCTATGGATACGATGTATCCCAAATAAGGGACATGGCGTATCATGGCATACTGTTGGGATTTGGCAAAGATATGGCGTACTCATGGGATATGGTTAGTATAAGATGGATACGGTGTATCACCGACGACATATCCACCCAATATTTCAGCAAACACATTTTTGGATCAGGCTACGTGTTGAACAATAGTTAAGAACAAACAAATATGATACAAGACATGATTAGGATGCTTACAAGGAGCATCATTATCAAAGTTTAGGGTACTCCAGAAATGCACCAAAAGTCAAGTAGCGTGCCTCAGAAGTGCACGATGTAGAACTCCCATAGTAGCATCTTGTGTGGATGACCCGTGCTTATTATAGTGTTTACATCCATGTAAGATGACTCACGTTAAGAATTAGTATATCCAGTTCACATGATTAAGCATCCTTTGTGGATGACCCTACTTCAGAAAAGCACAATGACAAGTTAGAGCCCCAAGAAGAGTACTCGTCGGTTAGGGAAGTTCTCATTCATAGCAGGACGATTAAGCATCATCTAGTTAGAATGCACGTGCTCAGATATCATGTTGTGATCAAGAATTCAGATTAAGTCTCTGACTCATGTACAACTAGTAAGACGACTATAAGTCATACTATTTATAGTATTTGAAATACGTTCATGTCAGAACTGCAAGTGTTATTCCAGATATAGCCTTAGACCCAGAATTGCACTTATGCACCCATGTAGAAACTCAAATAGACTATAGCTCACGTTTCAGATTCAATTTCTGATACAGATTCAGATTAAGTTTTAGATTCACTTACATATGCAAAATCAGATTTAGATTCAGAACCGTTTACTCACTAAGTCATCAGGACTTACCGTTCTCAGTTTTCATGTTTTGCAGGTTAAGTCTTAAGGACGTCGGGGCTTGTAGATTAAGAAGATGACTTAGGAGATCGGTAATGCTCGTGTATATAAGTGACGAGCATCTCAACCATACTTTGTTATTCAGCTGGTTAATGCCCTAAAAGTTTATGATTAAGTGTCAGAATTGTATTAATTAAGTTTTATTCCGATGTGTACATTTAGAATTTGTATTCTGAAAATGGGTCAAATAGGGGTGTTCGGGTTAACACCCACATTCATAGCTTTAAGCTTCCGCATACCAAACTTATGTACCGCATTTATTTATTATATTAATAAGATGTGTTTAGTTCATATTTTAGTTTAACAGCTTTTACAAATATAGATCGATACGGAGTACAGGGCAGGACCTATATGGCGTATCCAATATTTTTTTAAAAAAATTTACGGGCGTTTCAATGTGTCATCAACTTCGTATAATCCTCCACTTTACGGTTTTGAGGAAAAAGAGTCATGGCTTCGCGAGATCGTTGCGTTAACTGATGAGGGTGCTGTTGACTATAACGACGTCGTCATCATCATTGTCATCATCTATTTCAATGATCTCTGAAAGGTTGGATTCTTTTTTCTCATGTCTTGGAGATGAAGGAAGTCAATAGCTCTCGATCATGCTCGAGGAAGTCAATAGCTCTCGATCATGCTCGCAATGCAAAAATAATTTGGCTCTGCTAACGAATACCAGACCTAAATAGGCACCGCCACAATGACCAGAAAAACATATATAAATTACATAACATCTTGTTATGAGAGAAAAATGTCCGCAACGAAAGATGTAGAAAGGATATGATGCTCAGTGTTTGACTAAAAAAACTGATACATTTTAAAGAAATGGATAACGTGTCGTGCATATTTTTTTTGGGCTGAACACTGAACACTACGAGTCAATCCTACAATTTTTGGTTTACCAGCTGATGCTCTGCACATGAATAAGTTGAACAATAATTAACATTACGAATAAGACATTTGAAACAAAGAATTTTCTATGTGTATAATCTTAAGGCTATACTCAATGAAGCTTAAGATTTTATCAATGACTCCAACGCTCCTTGAGTATTTTCAGATCCTTAGCCTTTTAAAGCCTGTGTGATCGCATGCATCGGTTTTTTTGCGACAACACATGTTTAGGTGCATGTACTCTATTTGTATTGTAGTTACATATAAACAGACCATACTTCTATCTGTGCGTTCGGGTCAGCAGTTATTTAACTTATATAATGTGTGAAAAATGGTGATTTAATCATTTTGATCGTGTGTTGGCATTTGCATATCTATTCATCACGTTTTTTCTTTAAACTGAACTAGTTATAATACCTGTGCACGCACATGGTTTTTAAAATTTCGTTTTGATTATGTATTATTATCGATTAAGAAATGAATCACAAAGAGGTTAACACATAAATCATAAGTATAGAAGAATGGTTGTATCTCACATCCGTGACTACCAACTCAATAACATTATCGTAGTATAGTAACGTAATAACCTGATTAAAAACCATATATTCTTGCTTAATAATTCTCATGTACATACTTTAATTCCTTTACAACGGCCAACTATTAAGTTTTCTTTTTGTTCTTTTTTTTTTGACGAAACATCACGTCAATGAATAAAGTTAGGCTATCATCTACGTAGTATTTCTTTTTTTGATTTAGGAGGTGATTGTTATCAAATAAGGATTGTGATGCGTGCATTTTTTTTTTAAATTTAAAGAAAACACCTTCTACATTAAACAATGACTATCTAACCCATGTGTTTGTTTGTTTTTTCTTAATAATTAGCTTTGTATAACGGTTTTAACTGACACACATGCCGAGGTTGATGTTGATGTTATTTTTTTAACTTTAACTATTGATATAATTTTGTACAAAATGTGCGAGTTTAGTAGCACATAATAAGCGTTAATGAAGTTAAATATGTTCCGTAAAGTTTTTAAAATATTTTTATGGATTTTCATATACAAATTTTAAATAACAATTTCATGAGTCGTTGTTATAAGTAGAATCGCGTATATTTATTTCCATATCACAGTAACTCGTGCTTACCATTTGATATTTATATACCCGTTACTAATAATTTAGCCGTATTTAATATTCAAACTCGTGTAAGCATAAATTAAGCTTTTAAATAGAATAACATGAGTCGTTATTTAAAAAATATTCTAACGGATGAAAGTCTACAACTAACAATATTAAAACTAATTCGCATATTTACAAAATTTTGTAATTTAAATATATGAAAGTCTGAAACTAATACTAATACTCATGTAATTTTAAACAAAGTTCATATTATAAAGTATAAGGGGTATAAAGTATAAGGGGTTATTTGTGTTTTTTTGTAAAGTTATTAAAAAACATGGAAACTTATAATTTTACACTTAGTTCTATATATTTTATTTAAAATTCAACCACCAAAGTTTTATTAATTACTTCCTCTTTTTTTAAGTTTTTGTTTTCATAAATTTGACACCTATATTTTTATGCATTTTTTTTCTTAACCAAATTTCTCTACCAAATTTATTAAATTTGACCAAAATCAATTTAATTTTGACTTTCTATTGACCAATCATATTGCTCGATTTCGCCTACGTGGCAAAATCGAGCTCTCCTATTGGTCTAATTTTTTTTTCAATGAGAAGGGTTTTGTAAAAATACTCCGAAATGATGTAATTCTTTTATTATATAAAAGATAAATTAACATAACTTCACTTATGGTTAATTTCAGTGTTGCAAAACAAGGTCTACAGGGCTGATTAATCATCGCCTAGGCGCTACAGGGCAATCAACCTTGCCGATTTATGTAACTGGGTCTAACAAAAAGGTCAACCGTGGTCAACGGCGGTCAATGGTGGTCAAACATACTAGAAACCTACAAATCTTGTCGGAAGTACCCAAAACTCACCGTAAAATTATTTTGACCACTTATAGGAACTGTTTAATCTATTACACGTTTTTTTTTTTTTTTTTTTTTTTTTTTTTTTTTTTTTTTTTTTTTTTTTTTTTAATTTTGCTGAAAATACCTAAAACTCACCGGAAATACACAAAACTTGCCGAAAATACCCAAAATTTGCCAGAAATGCTAATCCGATTAATTCCGCCTAGACCGATTACAAGCTAAAAGGTGGTCGACCGCCTCACTACCGATTCACGATTTTTTCAACCTCGGTTAATTTATTGATTGGTTTTAGTATTGAATATTTAATAATCGACACTAATGTTGTTAACGAACAAATAGGCAAACAATATTCCGAACAAATACATGTTGTTTAAAATGGTCCGCGCAACGTGACAACCTAAATCCTCCTTTAGCACATTAAGAAAGAGATATATATTCTTTTGTATCTTAATATATCTATACTTATTTTTTCTTTACACCAATATATATGTTGTATCCATTCGCAATATGTTAAAACTGTATACATGTATTTTTTTTTAAAGCATAAACAAATAGTAGATAAATATTATAATATATAAGATTCATGACATTTACAATGTAGACGGGTAATAGATGGGAATACCCGGTAACAATAGTGATGTGAGTCTTCGACTCAGATATACACGACATAACTGTGATATTCCTATAACTGTAACGATATGAAAAACGAAATATCCACAACAACGGGCGACCATTACAAACCTTGTTTTTAATAACTATGAATCAAAAGGTTGATAGACTTTATCTCTTAATGATGGGACAAATGATAAAGCAGTAGAATAAAGTATTTAAGCTCGAAAGCAAAAAAACATAGACGTTTAGATTTAGGATATACAATAAAGGATGATGAGTTGAATACGATCCAATATAAGTTAGAATATGGCATTACACTTCTTTAAGCCAATTGTTGTTTTCGCAACTCTTAAACTAGGCAAGCCTCTTATGACGTAGGTATCGCCCTAAATTTTTCCCGAAACTCCATCCTATGTCACATCGCTCCCTCAAGGAGAACGACCAATGCCGAAAATGTAGCATTTCTCATAAGAAGAAATTATACCTATGCCACCCTCAGAAAACAAGAAAATAAAGAACAAAAGCTTTCCAATCTTTTTATCTACATATATAAATGAAGAAGTTTTTGAAACTACATTTTACTTATAAATTGTTGTTTGCAAGCAAAAGGAATTGCTTGTAAATTTATACAACACTTGATCACTTTTGATACAGATCTAACATAAGTCTTTGTCAAGTGGCTTGTCACTTGTCAAGTGGCATGTAATTAATTGCTTTATTCACGGTAATAAATATTATTGGTTCAGCCCACAATAAAATTCAGCAGTATCGAATTCTAGTTTCAATACTCAGCACGTTAGTACCGTTGGATTCTTGCATCAACATTTAATGTGTTTAAATGTCCTAAATAGATTCAATGTTTTTTTCGATTCTTATTAAGTTTATTTGCACGTAGTACGTATTTTTTACATTGATCTTACATCATTAGAGTAAGTTTTTTAATGTGTAAGATAAGCTTTGGTATAGTTTTTAATACAAATAAAGTTGATACTCTTTTTTTAGGATATCTTCACGTGCATGTGCGAGTTTAGGTAAGGAATCATCATATTAAGTACAAAAACATCACGAGTACGTGATTTTGTTACACCAATTTGTTACATCTGTGCATAGTGAACCGTACGTAATTAAACTCGTTTTTTTTTTTTTTTTTTTTTTTTTTTTTTTTTTTTTAACGGCGAGTTAATAGTTAGTGATTCGAGCCGACAGTGACATCCAATTGGGCAGTATGCAAGCATCCAACCTTTCTCCTTATGGGATAAACCCCACTCCTGCTTCTATTTTTCGGGCCCCTGAAGGTCTATGGTGAGACTCGAACCTGAGGCTTCTCCAAAAATACCTCCCCAAGGTTACCCTTGGTGGCCAACTGAGCTAGCCCAGTTGGTTAATTAAACTCGTTCATTTACCTGTCTGATATAACACGATATCAATCAGTAGTTACTCCGTATCGAGATAGAAATAGTTTTAGGCTGGTAAGGTCGAGCCTAATTATTACTATAGAGTATAGACCACGAAAATCAAAATGAAGGGTCGAACCAAATAGTCTAATGTCCTAGCTAGACGAATTAATCATGAACAACTAATTGAATGCGAAAGTATTTAAGACATGCTTATAATAAGCGAATGGCATTTGACTTGCATATATAATTTGGTAAAAAGAAAACCTTTTAAAAGACTTAAAAAAACTAGGCAAACCCATACATGATTTTTAAGACATTATGACTAACCACAAGCTAGATCGATATCAATAGTAGTTTAGGTAACGTTTTTCGTGTAGATATGCAATTAGGATTAATCTATTTGAACTATAACTAGCAAGGAGATAGACAGAAAATACAAGAGATCATTACACTAATTGTTACAGGCCGAAATAGGATCATAAGTCCTATCTAATGAAATCGGCTTGATCTTTTTATATCTATGAAGAATCCATGCATGATCGAGTGCGACAAGAGTGAGTTAGTTCAAATGACACGCGTAAGTTATAACGTTGGGTCTGTCATCACGCGTAAGTTAGTTAGTTCAAATGACAAAACTTCATTGAAATGGTAACGCGTTCTTAGCATAGATGAACGATAATCAGGAGTTGATGACCAAGTCACATGAAATAAATCAACCACCATGACGTATGTATATACGCAAGTCACAAGCCAACTGTACCATCTTCTTTTTTATATATAAGTTCCAATGCATTCCCTCTAAAACCATGCAACTTCACTTCCCATACTGTCGTGCACATGTAACACTTTAAAAAACTTGTACAATTGATTCTTATATAGTAGCCTAACACCATGGAACTCACCTCCTTGCCTCTCCACCGGTGCCTCCAACTTACCTTTTTCGTCCTCCTATCCATCACCCTCCTCCTCCCTATCACCACCACCATCTTCCAATTCCTTACCACCCACCTCCTCATTACCACCTTAACAACCCTAAGTGCTACTATCCTTCTCATTATCCGCCATAAAACCCAACCATACCCCGTTTTCCTCCTCAACTACTCATGTTTCAAACCACCAAATGACCGAAAATGCACGTATGATTTAGCTAATAATTTCGTACTGCAAAGTAGCCGGTTCAGCTCTGCTGAACCAGTTACTTTCATGCAAAATATTTACTTAAAATCAGGCTTAGGAAATGACACATATGCACCACCTTTTATGTTTGAAGAAAACCAAACACCAACTATGAAAAATGCAATCCAAGAAGCCGAAGAAGGGGTTTTTGCTGCAGTGGATTCACTGTTAGCAAAAACCCTAGTTTTGCCTGAGGATATCGATGTGGTGATTGTGACTTGCGGAAGCTTTTCACCTTCACCCTCGATATCTTCAATTATTGTTAACCATTATAAGCTTCGAAGTGATGTTAAAACGTATAATCTTAGTGGAATGGGGTGTAGTTCTGGTGTGCTTTCGATTGATTTAGCTTATCGCATTTTACGTGGTAGCGGCCGGAAAATCAAGAATGCTCTTGTTGTAGTCACCGAGAGTATTACATTAAACTGGTAATGTTAAAGATGTTTATTTCTTAATTAATCTTTTCCTTAAGATGTATTAATTAGTTGTATATGAGTCAGGTGGTCATGTTGTGGGTAAAGACACGAGGTCAAAAAAACTTTAGGTCAAAATGAGGTTAAATTTGTGTTATGTCATTTAGTGGATAAATCTTTTAATGCGGGTCAAAAGAGGTTAACTTGGGTTGATCTACCTAAGCTAGTTTTACAACTCTTGTCCATTATTGAAAAATTTAGAGTTCTACAATATTAAAATCACGTTTCCATAAAAGAAGTGCATATTATATTTCAAATGGCTTACTTATTTTGTGTATAACCCTAGCTAGCTATGAGTGTATGATAGTAAATATTTTAGTTTACTAGTATCAATATAAATAACTTTCTTTTTAACGGCAAAGATACATATTATATAAATAAATAAACTTGCAAGAAGCTAGACTTATATCGATACTAGTACTAACATCACATTAATAGGACCAAAGAGCGACGTGAACAAAGGAGAATCCGACATACTAACATAAACTCCGACTTCCAAACTTAAAAAATGTAATATTGAGATATATAACTTATCAACCGAAGTTTAAATTTTGACCCTCATGAGATTTACACATATATTTTCAGGTACGATGGTGAAGAAAGATCAATGCTAGTAACAAATTGCATTTTTCGCGTTGGTTGTGCAGCTGCAATAATCACCAACGACCCCAACCGCAAATCATCTTCAAAAATGGAACTAACACATTCCTTAAGAACCCATCATGGAGCCGATGATTCGGCTTACCATGCAGCATTCCAAGAAGAAGACAATAAAGGGATCACTGGAGTATCCCTCACAAAAGACCTAATACGTGTTGCTGGAGTTAACCTCCGGCAACACATCAAAATCCTCGCGCCACGTGTTTTACCCCTAAATCAGCTCGTGGGGTATGTTTATTCGGTTGTAATGAACGCGCTTTCTGGTGGGCAGATGAAACCGATAGTGCCAGATTTCACGGCTGCATTTGATCATATTTGTGTGCATACGGGTGGAAAAGCGGTCATTGAACAAGTAGGTCGGGTAATGAAACTCGCTGACTCGGTTACCGAACCAGCTAGAATGTGTCTGAACCGGTTCGGTAACACCTCTAGTAGTTTAGTATTTTATGAGCTGGCTTACTTTGAAGCTAAACAAAGGGTTAAAAAGGGTGATAAAATGTGGATGTTAGCTTTTGGAACCGGGTTTAAGGTTGGTAGTTTAGTTTGGAAATGGGTTAATGATCCTGAACCGGAGTTAGATAACCCTTGGAATGATTCCATACATCAATACCCATTGAAAACATGGTAATACACAATATTTATTAAAAGTTAACAACATTTTAATAAAAAGTAGTGTCAAAAAATAATTAGTAAAATCGAAAGATCGAAAACAATAAAGTTGATATATATTTTTCTTATACGTAAATTTTGGTGTCTATAAGTTGGTCCAGAAGTATATGATAGAGTACACACGGTTCTTGAAGGCCGTTAGGGTTCTGGTAAAGTAGGTCTGGGCTAGATCGTTTCTGAAGTCTGAAGGTAGTCTTCTGCGAATAGATCTTACGTTTGATTATTGTAACAAAGATGAAGTTCGATTGTAGTTTGTATGTAGTTTTTTTTTTTTTTTTTTTTTGGTATAATGCTATGGTATACTTGTTTGTAATTTGGTTCATAATCTATATTAATTAATGATTTGTGTCCTTCAAAGACATAATTGTTTTGTTTTTATTATATCATTAATTATGTCGACGTACGTTTGGTGCACTTTAGACATGATATATTTGAGATGTGATGTGCGGATCTAAGGGGTTGTTGAAAACCTAAAGTTGGCTTAAAGTAATTGTTAAATGGGAACAACCTATGATAGGCTTGTATTTAAGGCTTTCTAGATTCTCTTGTCCTAACTTATTGAACGATTTCAAGGTCCTAAGTTTAATGATTTATGATTTTTAGATACACTTTCCCAAATGGTTATGCTAACATGTGCCTAAAGTATATATATATATAAAACAAGTTTAAGTTGATTAAGTCATAAAATACATATACTTAAAGTAATTTTTAGCTATAATTAATGTTCATTATATGCGTTTTCTGGAGGAGAAAAAAAAAAAAAAAAAAAGTGTGTTCAATTAATACGTCATAGCATGTGCATATTTGCAAAACCCCGTCCTGAATATTTATTATTGTCGTAATGTATTTTGGTTTTGGTCTTTGTACTTTTTCTTTTTCAGAGAAAAAATCATTAGAGTTTGGTATCAAATATAAGCTAACATAATACTCCAATAATTTCTAAACTCTCATGTAAGGTGGGTACAATTTTTGTGTATTTATAATTTTATGTAAACTCTATAAAATAGTTATAAGGTAAAAGATGTATATACTTCTTTTGATGTTTTGGTTAAAGCTACTCTTGGGTCGGCTGTGAGATCTAGGAATGAGTCGACTTTGCCACGATCAAGCCGAGGCAATCACCTCTTCAACGACATTATTGAACTTTCATCTTATACTTGGAGATATTGGTTTTGCAATCATATGTTATTTCTTCAAAGTATTGTATAGTTAGCTTCTTTGACTGCTAAATATCTTATTAGCTTTTTAAGAATGAACAAGTTGGCTTTTCTCTATGACTTAATTATGAGATAATTGAGTTCAATCTTTCAACTTAATAACTTATATACATCCTATGATGGATTTATGGATCCAAGATGCTACTTAAACTGTATCAATTCAATTCATGCAACATGCAATTCTCATAAGGGTCCCATTTATGTAGATATGTATTGACCAATCACGCATTGAATTACATTCACAGACGCGCATTGCCCTTTGCTATCATTTGTTGGAAATCGAAAAGAGTTGGGTTAAAATATACTTTATTGGGTAGTTATTGATTGTCACATGCAAGTTATACACATGCATTAACCCCTTACCCAATTTGGATAGAATTTGTGAGAATTATTATTAGGAGAAGATATTCAAAAGAGACATATTTCTTTAACGTTGTAAAGCTCTCTATTTGATCACAAGAACTTTCATCTATTGAAATGTGTGGTCTAAAACTTAATATGACATTGTGGTTGGTTGCTACTATGTTGTCATGCAGACATACCGTGTCCTTTTTATTTACATGTCGGCCAAAGATAACTTAAAATTAAAGCGCGCCATCGAGAGATCATGAATAGGCTGGTCACCTCATCGACAACCAACCTAACGAGTAGCGACAAGCAACCATAACCCTAGAAGTACCGAGCTTGACTTAAACTTGGAAAGTGTCCCTTCTCGATATCAATCCTCAGCATCATCTGTAACACCAAATTAATTATTACAGCATTCAACTTTCATAAAGTCCCATAGATCTCAAAGAAATTAAAGGTTTAAAATTGTACAACAAACCTATACATCATAGAACATTACCGCTGACACTCAAAAGGTGGATACATAGCTGGTATTAGTTGGTCATGACTTGGTCTTTTAACATGCAATCTGGCATCATAAATGTTACTAGCTTGCTATTTTAAAGTAAGAAAAAGTTTTGTAGTGGATCTAAAGTTTCTTTTCGTATAAACTGTGCATATTGAACTAGTCAAATATGTCATTTACTCATTTCTGAATCTTTCTGTTTCTCTTCTTTAAAAAGTTTCACTTTTTAAGATGTTTCATTTTTCACTTTTTAATGCTAGTAGAAAGCCCTTGCAGTTGCAGTAGTAGGAAAGAGTATTTGTTTGTTTTACAAAACCATTTGGTTAAATAGTTGTACGTATCAATAATCGTAAAGTNTATTTGAGATGTGATGTGCGAATCTAACGGGTTGTTGAAAACCTAAAGTTGGTTTAAAGTAATAGTTAAATGGGAACAACCTATGATAGGCCTGTATTTAAGGCTTTCTAGATTCTGTTGTCCTAACTTATTGAACGATTTCAAGGTCCTAAGTTTAAAGTTTAATGATTTATGATTTTTAGCTACACTTTCCCAAATGGTTATGCTAACATGCATGTGCTTAAAGTATATATAAAAAAAAAGTTTAAGTTGATTAAGTCATAAAATACATATATTTAAAGTAATTTTTAGCTGTACTTAATGTTCATTATATGCGTTTTCATTTTTTTAAGAAAATATAAAATTAAAAATAAAAATAAAAATAAAAACACAACGTATTCATTTAATACACCCTAGCATGTGTCTAGTAGACATATGTTTGCAAAATCCTGTCCTAAATATTTATAATTGTCGTAATGTATTTTGGTTTCGGTCTTTGTACTTTTTCTTTTTCAGAGAAAAGATCATTAGAGTTTGGTATCAAATACAAGCTAACATAACATCCAATAATTTCTATAGTCTCATGTAATGTGAATACAATTTTTGTGTATTTATAATTTTATATAAACTCTATAAACTAGTTATAAGGTAAAAGATGTATCTACTTCTTTTGATGTTTTGGTTAAAGCTACTCTTGGGTCGGCTGGGAGATCTAGGAATGAGTACGTCAACTTAGCCACGATCAAGCCGTGGCAATCACCTCTTCAACGACATTATTGAACTTTCATCTTATACTTGGAGATATTGGTTTTGCAATCATATGTTATTTATTCAAAGTATTGTATAGTTAGCTTCTTTGACTGCTAAATATTTTAGTTTTTTTTAAGAATGAACAAGTTGGCTTTTCTCTATGACCTAATTATGAGATAATTGAGTTCAATCTTTCAACTTTTACATCTTATGATGAATTTATGGATCCAAGATGCTACTTAAACTGTATCAATTCAATTCATGCAACATGCAATTCTCATAAGGGTCCCATTTATGTAGATATGTATTGACCAATCATGCATTGAATTACATTCACAGACTCGCATTGCCCTTTGCTATCATTTGTTGGAAATCGAAAAGAGTTGGGTTAAAATATACTTTATTGGGTAGTTATTAATTGTCACATGCAAGTTATACACATGCATTAACCCCTTACCAAATTTGGATAGAATTTGTGAGAATTATTATTAGGAGAAGATATTCAAAAGAGACATATTTCTTTAACGTTGTAAAGCTCTCTAT
This sequence comes from Artemisia annua, assembly GCA_014162995.1. NCBI lineage: Eukaryota > Viridiplantae > Streptophyta > Magnoliopsida > Asterales > Asteraceae > Artemisia > Artemisia annua. Next base: position 18,742 of record LBNU01037334.1, on the reverse strand, counting down.
TTGATCACAAGAACTTTCATCTATTGAAATGTGTGGTCTAAAACTTAATATGACATTGTGGTTGGTTGCTACTATGTTGTCATGCACACATACCGTGTCCTTTTTATTTACATATATGTCGGCCAAAGATAACTTAAAATTAAAGCGCGCCATCGAGAGATCATGAATAGGCTGGTCACCTCATCGACAACCAACCTAACGAGTAGCTACAAGCAACCATAACCCTAGAAGTACCGAGCTTGACTTAAACATGGAAAGTGTCCCTTCTCGATATCAGTCCTCAGCATCATCTGTAACACCAAATTAATTAATACAGCATTCAACTTTCATAAAGTCCCATAGATCTCAAAGAAATTAAAGGTTTAAAATTGTACAACAAACCTATACATCATAGAACATTACCGCTGACACTCAAAAGGTGGATACATAGCTGGTGTTAGTTGGTCATGACTTGGTCTTTTAACATGCAATCTGGCATCATAAATGTTACTAGCTTGCTATTTTAAAGTAGGAAAAAGTTTTGTTGTGGATCTAAAGTTACTTTTCGTATAAACTGTGCATATTGAACTAGTCAAATATGTCATTTACTCATTTCTGAATCTTTCTGTTTCTCTTCTTTGAAAGTTTCACTTTTTAAGATGTTTCATTTTTCACTTTTTAATGCTAGTAGAAAGCCCTTGCATGCAGTTGCAGTAGTACGAAAGAGTATTTGTTTGTTTTACAAAACCATTTGGTTAAATAGTTGTAGCTAGCTAGGTACACTGCACCAACCAAAAAAAAAAAAAAAAAATGTACGTATCAATAATCGCAAAGCGTAAACACTAGTTGGTGCAAAACATTTCTTCTAGTAGCGTTTAAAAGAAGTGCAAATATTTGTTGCTTGTTGCCAAACGTACATTTTATTGTAATCAAACGCTACTCGATAAACACTAATTAATTACTTTAAAATGCTCTAAAATCTGAATACTAAACACAGCCTAAGCTAGTAGTAATGTAAGTCGTAAGGAATTTAATAGTTGCTTAATGCTAATAGTACGAGTGATCTATTATACAACGTGTCACGCGAGTTTAAATGGAGTTTACCTAGCTTTTATGTAAATAAACTATGTGTAAATATTTTATACTTCTAATTAGCATTTACAAACACACTAGATTTTATACTTCTAATTTTGTATATCATACGACATAGGAGATAAATGAAGTTTTGAGATTTATAATAAGAGAATGTTTTTTTACTAGAGAACTGGGAATCGGGATACTTATGTTCTAAAAAATAAGGCAACTATGAATTTCACACATTTTAAGTAGGACGTGAACCTGCAATCATTTGATCGGAAAGCTTTTCATACAACATGAGTTATCATTGAAACACAAACTCTTTAGTTTTTAAGTGAGATTTTTTGTTTTAGCCTTAATGACTGAGGGAAACCAATTAACAATGTGAAATGATTTATAATTACTAGAAGGGTGTCCGCGCAATGTGAGGGCGGATTGTTGAGGTGAAGAGGAGGGAGGTGGGGTGGTGGAAAGTGGTTGTTGTGGTGGTTATAAATTGTTGGGTGGTTGTTGAGGTGATTATAAATTGTTGGGGTGATTGTTTCCATAATTAGTAAGGAAAAGTCTGAATTTTTAAGCCTCTCTAATTATAGATATTCTAAATGCATTATATAGTAGTATAGATATAGATAAAAATAGCTCAGAAATCATTAAGAGAGATTGATGGACATACTAAATATGCTAAAAGGCTAGCTATATTTTGCATTAACATTCACTTTCGTCGAGTTTAGTTCATGAACTTTTTCTGTATATCTATTTTTGGTGATCATTGCTTTTGATGTGTAAACAAGTTTAAAACGATACACAATATCAGATGGTTTATTCATATATTAGGAAAATATGACATGTCGTTTGAACTTGTACAAAATCGATCATTCTTATGTAAATCTAACTAACAGTATTGTTATTTGTAGAATGTAAATGATACGTCATTGGAATTTTTTATAGCCTACAAGAATCTCTTATTATATAAGAGATGATACAAAAGGGACAATTAAATTTTGGAGGATTTTCTAACCAAGTCAATTAGAGAATTAGATTTTGCCACATATGATAAATGGATCGGAATCATCTGATTAGCTAATAGAAAGTCAAAATTTAAATAATTTGATCAAACTCATATAAATTTCATCTACCAAAAACATTATGTATAAAAGTTCATGTCACGTGTTCGGACATGTCACGTGACACGTCTTCATGACCAAAGACCATACACACTCCACACCTAGATAGTTCTCATTCGTATTCCATCCATAACCGTATGAAGCACATCACCCTCACCTTCCAAATTCGGAATAGCAATAACCATGTTCTCCTTAAGCTCCCGATCAACTCTAATATCAATTAACGTATGCGTGTACTCATGATTGCATGCACATAGAACTAGTGTAAGAATCAAGCATAATCAGATTACCAAGTCTAGTAGCCATAGCACTCAATCCGACCCAGTAAAGACCACAATTGGAATATCATGTATTTTAACTCAAACTGAATCGAGCACAAGTCTTTTTTCAACAAACTTGCATTGGGCGTCAACTTCTTCAATATAATAGGAATGGATCGAATAAACCATGGTCCATTGTCAAATACTCCGTTCATACCCTCAACCGAAGAAAGCTTGAAAAAGAAAAGGCCTTTCGAATGCACCACTGCACGAACAATACCATATTTCTTCTCCATTATCATTTGTCTACGTAGCATTCTAAAATGTGAGTTTGTAATTGTGTTTTGATAATAGCTCTTTCGGTTTATCAAAAGCTACCAACTTTAATCAACAAATATAGATAGTTAGTGGAACTAAACAAAACAATAACAATGTAGGTCAAATGTCGGTCTAAAATATATTCCTACTGAAAAACAAAGCGGTTAAGAGTAATAGGATTCCTAGAACTCGTTAATTTATCGTAGCATCAATGTAATTCGTTGTATATTCAAATCTTGCGTATTCAAATACATTTATAAGTTATGGCACAAGGCGATCATAATCCATGAAAAGGCCCTCAGCTTGAAGTCTATAAATTGATGCAAATTAATATCGATGTAAAACTTGTTTTGAATAATTGGTGTAAATTAGCAAACATAAATTTATGACATAACATAATGTAATCTAACATCTATTACAATAATAAGATATGATATTATAACATTGATACATGTTATATTGATATAGAGTTTCCAATACTACATAATGTTATATTGATATAACATAATGTAATATGATAATATAACATAAGATAATATTGATATAGATATTCCAATACTACATTCGATAAATGTATTATAAAGACCCAAGTCTTTAAACTGAAAGAAAACAACATAACTCGTATACATAGACAGAGACTTATCCACATAATATAAGTTTGCAATGAAGAAAACTTTCATGTCTTTTATCTATTTATATTGTTCAACAAATCAATGAACATTATCGCTGTACCAGAAGAACTTTGCGAAGGATCTGGTAATGGTTTTCCGAGTTTCATTTCTTTCTTCTCTTTCACTTGGTGTATATTTTAACTGGGAAAAATACATTGCATTTAAATTCATGAATATGTTTGTATTCTAATCTAGTTTCTTGTGGTTGTCAATTAAACAGCTTGTTTAAGATCTTATGCTTATGATTTTGATCCAATTCCTTGCACATTAGATTTATGTGCTCAAGTGTGCTTAGATCACGTGCCACCCGGAGAAGGCCAGGAGTACTAGCATATGATCAATGTTTTAAGTTTTTAACACCCTTTGTGTATGTTGTATGAGTAATGTATGTTAGTGTTTTTAAATCCATGTACCTTTTAATATATCATAACAACATTTGTACAAAAAAGTTGACCTAATAGTACACTTGTTGAAAATATCTAAACTAAATATTGCGTATAATGGGGGAACAATATTTCTTCCATTAAATAATAAAGACAATTCAAAATTTAATATTAAGTAATACAACTATACATGCATGTTATATAAGTAATTAATTTATGCACCAGCATACATGTTTAACAAATTCAATTAATGTAATCATTAAAACACCTCTAAATGCAAAAATACAATCAATAAATCATATAACACAAATCAAACAAGCTATTAGAACAAATTTATAAATACTCTCCTCAGACACACTAAAATATTCCAGAAAATAAGAATTGATAAAATATGTCAATAAAAATTTAATGGCATGTTTATTTTCTTTATTATCTACTTTTAATATGATATAGATTGTCATTGTCTTCTATTAAGTTGTTATCACGAAAAATGTATTATCAAAACATAGTCAAAAAATTTAATTACATTTGTTAATACAAATAATGTCTAAAAATGTTATTTCTATTTTTCGACATCTCTAAGTTTTGATAATAACAAAATGTATAAACGTCTTACGTTAAAATTAGCGTAAACAAGCTTTTAGTTGTAATATTCCATTTCGACATAAATCACTCAAGGTAAGAACAAACAAATTTACAATTTTACAAATGATCAAAGGATTAAATTTTTGTTCAAAGACTTCACAATTTTAATGTGACTAAATATTTTTTCAAAAATACATTTTACAAATTATATTTGAATTAAAAAGAAATGTTTTATTTGAAAAAAATAAGTTTAAAAATTGTAACAGCTATTTACTCTCCCAAAACAGTTACATACATTTCCAAATAAACAAACCGATTCGGTTTAAACCAGTTTTATCCAGTGCCAGTTCAGTTTAAACCAGTTGACAACAAACGATGCAAACCGGTTTCGAAACTGATGGTTCGGTTTTTCCTAAACCGGTTTCCTAATAACCGGTTCTTGAGAAACTGGTTTTGTTTTTTTTTCAAATCTGATCGGTTTTCGATTTTTTTTCACCCCTATTAGAAAATGACACTGTGTTAGGCTTTTTATTTATTTGTCCAATCTATGCTATGGCGTGGGCCCAGTTTTTAGTCCATAAGATCCGTTTAAATCTAGGATTTTCAAACCACAAACAAGTACTATAGTAAACCATATCTCTAGAGCCAAAATATGCGTATAGAACCAATTTTTACCATAGAACCAATCATACAATCTTAGCCACTCATTTTTTTTTATCAAAATAAAAAAATAAACTTTCACTCTTTTTTTAGAAATTAAATATCTCACAAACCGTAAATCGTTACTTGAAAAAAAAAATACCATCGCGACGAGAATTAAATTATCTTTCTATAGACATGCATTTTTATATACTTTCGACTAACTTTTTTTTCGATGAACTTTTTTTTTCTTCAAAATTTTCGCCCAGAAAAATCATATATGATTTGTAAAAATCATATGTGATTCGTTAAAATCAAATCATATGTGATTTTTACGAATCATATATGATTTTTACAAATCATATATGATTCGTAAGAATCATATGTGATTTGTAAAAATCAAATCATATGTGATTTGTAAAAATCAAATCATATGTGATCTTTATGAATCATATATGATTTTTCTGGGCGGAAATTTTTTTTAAAAAAAAGTTCGTCGAAAAAAAAATTCGTCGAAAGTATATAACAATGCATATCTATAGAAAGATTATTTAATTCTCGTCGCGATGGTATTTTTTTTGTAGCTTGAAGATTTACCGTCTGCAAGATATGTTGTTTAAAAAAAAAATAGAAAATAAAAATGAGTGACTATTATTGGTTCATTAGTTCTATGTCAAATATGAGTTCTATATTAATCTCATCTCTATCTCTAGATCCCTTTTGTAAGATAATCGGGCGCAAAGTCTCTAAACTAGAAAAATGAGGAGAGTTATATTAAATACCAAACTTTTCTTACATACCAAGGGACTCATCCTCACCACCAATCTAAAAAGAAATCAATGATTGAGATTAAAAGCATTTAATATTTCACCCATTTTTTATAATTTAAATATCTCTTAAACCGTTAATCGTTAAGCGAAAATAATTACACCATCGCGACGAGCATTTAATTATCTTTCTATAGACGGGCACTTTGAATACTTTCGACAAAAAAAAAAATCGTTTTTTTCACGTTTTTTTTCGTGACCGAAAAAATCATATATGATATATCATATATGATACATATCATATATGATATCATAGATGATTTTTTCGGCTACGAAAAAAAACGTGAAAAAAAC
>LBNU01037333.1:0-20311 GCA_014162995.1 Artemisia annua | reverse complement strand
CATTTCAGGTACAACAACCATCCTGAACACCGGCTTCCACATGCTCATACTTACATCTCAGAAAGCTCTCATGAAAGATCAAAGCAACATGAATGCCAAAGGTAGATTCCATGCCAAAAGAATCTACAAAGTGATAAAGACAAATGATCTTAAGTGCAACACACCGTCTAAAGAAGGATTCTACGTCAACATAAAGAATCTTCACATATGAAAAGAGAGCTCCTCACTTATGAAAGTTTCAACCGTCAAAGGTGTATGAGCATGTCGGAATGATGCAGATCCACTGGAGTCAAAGAATGTGACGAATGGCAGATTACTACATCAGATTGATCACTATCACATTAACGACAAAGAACAATGAACACACATTCTATCTGGGGAGATTGTTAAGAACTAAGAACGATGAATCATTTCTACATAATCATTTTTGAAGACGTCCAAAGCTATGAATGCTACAACTAAAGTGCAAAGACAGAAGACGTCCCGCAACCTCAAATGACCGTGACTGAACATCACTTCTTCAACAACCGATCCTTAGGGGAGATTGTTAGAACCTAAGTTTTCTATATTTTAGTCAAGTCTCGGTTGTTTCAACATTTGTAATAGGTTGCTAGTTTATTTAAGTTATTTAAGAGAGTCATGTAAACATGATAAGAGTCCAAACGTGTCCAATGGGCTCGAAGCCCATTCGTCTAGTAAAGGAAGGAGAGAGGGAGTGTTGCCCTAGCTCCTCTCCTATAAATAGGACCTCATGTATCCATTCTCTCTTGTTGGTTATTTCAATAACATAGTGAAACTCTTGCACTTTTATTCTTCATATTTGATCTAATCAACCAAACTCTATTTCTCATCTCATTTCTACCAAATCTATACTTGTGTTTACAATATGGTGACCTAACATCTTCATCCGAAACGGAAACCGACTCTGAGTTCGGCACCGAATCTGATGACGAAGCAGACTATATAAGAAGGTCAAGGGCTCCAGATGACCAAGAAGAAAAACTTGATGAAGAAGAAGAGTTTCCAGGGCTCGCACTGACTAAACAATTGAGCAAGGAAACTGCTGAGAAAGAACAAAGAAAAGGCACGGGAATTGCCATCATTGAACCAAGTGATGCTACACATGATGAAGAAGCAGAAGATGAACCAACTACAGAGCCACTGGTTGACAAGAGGAAACTCAAAAGTATCATCGTCGACACCAGGGCTAAAAAGAAGCAGGAGGAGAAAGAACTCAGGGAAGCTATGCTTCTAAGTCTTCAACATCCACAACCTCATCAAACACCGTTCAATCTTTAAGGACTCGAGGCTGGCTCAAGCAGCACTGTAGCTCCACAAACCAAAACCGTACAACATGACACAATAATGACAGAAGCTACACTGGAAGATGTTGAAAAAGAACAAACTGAGCTCATCACTCCAGAATTCGTTGCTCAAATTCAGATTGAAGACGAACTTAAGAAGAAGGAGGAAAGACAGAGGAAAGCTAAAGAAGAGACGGATAGATTGCTTCGTGGACTCGATCAAGACGAAGAACACTTCGACACTGATGAACTCATCAACAGTCCTCCGCACTCATCTTCAAAGAATCCCCCGACTCCAAAAGAAACACCTCCAAGGGATCCCTCACCTCCTCCATCAGAACCCGAGCACAAGTCATCTTCATCATCATCATCATCATCACATCACTCACCACCACCACCAGCAAAGAAAACACCCAAAGACAAATCAGACAAGAAGAAGAAGGGAGGCAAAGCAGCTTTGACAGCATCAAAGAAAGCTCTTGATTTAGCAAAGAAGAAAAAGAAGGAGACGCAACAGCCTACTGGAGATCTTCATGACCAAGTACAACTGCTCTCACAACAGGTCAAAACTTTGACGTCACAAGTCAAATATCTTCAGGATGCGAGTGAACTTGTCAACAAAGCTCTACATGCCGACATGGACGGGATGATCAAAGAGTACACCACAGAATATCTCAACGACAATCTCGCTGCAATAACTGAACCGGCTGTGTCTGCGCTTATTGAGCCGATTCGTTCTAAGTTGAATACCAGGATCAAGCACAACATTGAAAGAATGCTTGAGTCAACTCCATTTTACCTTCGCACTAACAGGGATCCTCCACCACCGGAAGATCTATCTACTGAACAACTACAAACACTGTTAGTTGTCAAGCTTAGAAAAAAGGAGGATAAGACACCTGAAGAATCGACGATGTTCGAGGCACTTCAAGCCATTGCCTCAAAAGAATCTTGCAAGGAAGCTGCCGGTAAACACAAACGACAAAGAAAAGATGATGATCCTGACTCAGATCCAAAAAGCAAGAAGTCAAAGAAGTCAGAAGCACCATCTTCATCAAAGCAGCCCCACAAGACTTCTAAGGCTCCTCCTTCTATACAAAGAGCTCCTGCATCCGGCACCGGACCAACACAATCAGAGGCACCATTCTCACTTCAACCGTTTGATACTCTGGAAGAACCTGAAACAGCAATACCAGAATCAAAAATTCCTGAATTTCAAACCGGTCAATCGTCTCCAAAAGAGAAGAAGAAGTCATCTAAGTCAAAGAAACAGAAGAAAAAGACTCCTCAATTCTCTTGGCTAAATGTGGACGAAGCTCGTTACTCTGATTGGCTTACAACAATGATCAAAGCACAACCACCGCTTGAGACCGACGAACCATTACCGGGTAATACTTTGCAGATGACTCAGAGTATTATGTCAGGTTTACAAGTTGAAAGGTTGACAAAGTCTGAGCTAAAACGGATCAATCGTGAAGCCATGGATTTCCTCAAGAAAAGATCAGGAAACAAGATTGAACTCGACTACCACATGGAGAACATAGCCTGTGGACTATCTGGCTCGTTCGACTGGCTTAACCCTGAATCTAATGTCGATACCGACACAAAGAAAACCTACTTCACCGACTGGAAAAAACCTCTACCACTACTTGGCTTTCCAGNTGGACTACCACATGGAGAACATAGCCTGTGCACTATCTGGCTCGTTCGACTGGCTTAACCCTGAATCTAATGTCGATACCGACACAAAGAAAACCTACTTCACCGACTGGAAAAAACCTCTACCACTACTTGGCTTTCCAGAAAAACCAAAGATCCCATTCAGATGCTTCTTCAACAATGACTTTTGATACCTCAAGACTGCCCACGAGACCTCCAAGGAGCGATATGCATCTTCACTCACACTGTCTATTCCAGCCGCCCGATATGAATTGCCAGACATTGTAGAGTTCGCACCAATCTACTGCAAATCAGTTGTCGAATACAACAAAGATGCTCTTCTGGGAATTCAACATTGGCCTGAAAGACGAAGGCTCGGCTATACACACAGACTTCATCTAAAGTCGAGTGAAAATGTGAAGTACTCACAGCGTATTGTTGCTGTAATGGAGATCTTGGAAGAGAAGAAATTCAACTATGCCTTCATGAAAGAAATAATCGTCAAGAGAACAGACGAGAAAAAGTAAAAGTTTTGTGAAGCAGACTTCCCAGACTTGAACCTGAACGACATTGAAGATATGTATCTACTGAAAGTTCAAGGAAAGCTGCTCAACTTTGAACAAGACACACAGTACAACTTCATCGCTTCTCTCCTACTTCACATCAGACGATTAATTGTTCAAGAAAGGGTAGAAGATCTTCAGCTGGGAGTAGAAAGTTATCAGAACACCATCAACCTCACTAAACAACAACTCCTGATTCCAGAAATCTCAGGGATGTTACAATACACTATCGTACAACAACCAGCATTTGGAATCACATACCTCAACAGCAAAAACAAGATTCATTTCATGCGGTTCGATGAGATTCATAAATTTTGTGATGTCACACTTCAAAGAGTTCGTGATGGGTTAGCTGAAAGGTTGGAGGATGAGAAGAAAAGGCTGAAAGAGGGTAAAGCAACGAGGTGGAAAGCTAATGGACGGAGAATGATCAGAAACTTTGTCCATACGATTGAAGAAAGGCTATATCGACGACAACAGATCAGAAGGTTGGAAAGCTATATCGGTGTTCGACCATCATTTCCGGTCTTGACATTTCGCCGACCTGATCCAAAGTTCACAGTCTTCGATGCTTAGCTCAGCTCCCATACTTCTGGTACAAAATTTTCAATATATTTATAATATTGTTTGATTTGTAATTATTAAGGCTTGTGCACACATAACAGTGTACAACCCGCACTTTGTAATGAAAGGACCCTGTGGTACGCATCAGTGCCACAATCCTAATATAAGGAGCGAAAGCTTCTTACTTTTGAGTAGATTTAATCAAACCTTTCAGTATTTTTCAAATCTGCTCAAAAGACAAGTATTACACCTCAATAAGTAATCACTTGTTGAGGGGGAGTACTTGAATCAAAACATCGTTCTTAAATCTTCAAATCTTGTTGATCTCTCCCCATAAGACTCAAAAAGGCATATTTTAATCAAAACCGTTTACAAAAACAACATTTGATATGCTATTTTTGAGGGGGAGAAAAAGAAAGTGATTAAAATATGATGTCAAAAAGTCTTATCTCGTACGAGCTCGACTCAGAATTGACCCACGAATTGACGAAACAACAAATGTCTGAATTCGAAAGGATTTATCCGATTAGAAAGTACCGTTTCGAGAAACTCTTTCTAGTTGTTTACTTTGACGGGTCTAACTTCCTTTTAGGAATGTTAACAACATCAAGTTAGTTATTAGGGCTAGTTATCACCTAAAAGCTGATAATGCATCCCTTTAACTAAGCAACGTAAACGTGTCCCTCGGGTACATGACCATTAAGAGTGGATCAATTCAAAAAGTGCCAACTCTTCCCGCATATGCAAATTTCTGAAAATAATCATGAGCATATGTTGAGGGGGAGTGTTTCATATAAAATCCAAAACCTCAAAGTGTTAACAAAAAGTTTTTACACTCTTACACACTTTGAGAGATTTTCAATGATTTGGTTTAAAGGCATCAATAGGATAGTCATGGAGTTACAAGGTGACTAAGGATAGGAAAAACCGTCCTATGATCCGCCTAAACCGGAGAGATCTACCCAAGGACATCACCAATAGTTAGAAATTAGAAGTCCTTAGGTATGATATAACAAAAGGAGAAAAGAATGAAAGGAGAAAGAAAGGGTTGAAGAATTAAAAAGAAAATGAATGAAAAGGGTGAAAAGAAATAGCCCTCCATTTTATCAACCATAGGTCAGACACCGGGTTCAATTCATATACTACTGGTCGTTGCTAAGGCGACACCGGTATTGAAGATAAAAGACGTCATGGACCCAGTGACGCAATGCACCTAAACCTTCTTAGCCACTCAGGCATCTCTCAAAAGATGTTTGTTTCATTCTCACGGGGAACCAGTGTAATCTATCAATCGTCTATTAGAGATGATTGATATTGAAACAGGAGGCCCTCTGCTCCATGCCTCCGCATAGGAAACCAAATGTGAACTTATCGAGTCTAGAGCCACGAGATAACATAAAAGATCTCTTAGGAACACAAAATCTTCTACACTAAGTGTCTTGCATCATTGGACACTAAGTGTAAATTATCGAGTCCTTCGCAGATCTTAGCAATCTACCTTGAACGTTTATGAGGGATTTACTTAGGTATTTCTCGAATGATTGAACGGAAATCCTGCCAGGGTCAACATCAAACAGCCCTGACAGCAGGTCACTTCGGTGATTCCTTGTGGATTACGCTTAGTGTTTTCGATGGTTTCAAACGGTCTACAGTCGTGGGGTGATCTACAGCGACTCACCTAATCGTGGGTGTGCGTATGCATGTCTGTGTAAGCCCTCTAGGGGATATCCGATNTTCGGGGTTTTAGTCACTCTTTTTCGATGGAAAAGGCCACGAACTCAACAATGTGACCATATGCCACCTACGGTGGCGGGACCTTTTGTCACACATGACGAAAAAAACGTGCGTGACTATATGCATATCGTCACACATTTTTGGCGTGACCAACAGAACTTTTTGTACCAGTGTGTGGCTAAGGTGAATTCATGACCCCCTACTTTAAATTGTTTTTATAACTATTTTTAGGGGAGAATACATGCTCGTTTTAACTAAACTCAATGATTGTTTATCTGAATACGTGGAATGTTTGATTTAGATTTGATTGATTGATTGATTGACTATACACTTGAATTGGCTGTTCGAAGGCATTATGTGTTTACTTGATATATATGTGAGCTCCCTAGCTCAAACTCTTTTCTGGATTTGCAACTACTTTTGACTTGCTTTTGTGTTGTCTACTTGAGGTTAGATGAGCAAAAGATGTTGACTTAGACTAGGGTAGAAATGTCTTGCTATAACCATGTAACCTAGCTAAGAATAGATATCTACTTCCGGCCTAGATCAGGGTAGTAACGGGTGGTTCCTTACTATAACGATTGCCTGGCTAGTGACCGCCAAGGGGCCCACTCACAACGACCACTTAATAGCGAATGATATGGAATTGATTGATTTTGGAATGATATTGGAAAGCGTGAACTATATCTGCCTCTAGTCTCACATAGCAAGAACTCTATCGGGTCCACTGTGAAACTTGTGATTTAAAACCATGAACTCACCAGCGTAAGCTGACTTTTAGCATGTATTCTCAGGTATAAGGCGATAGCTCACTATTGGAAGGCGCTTGGCAAGGGGCATGGTCATAGGCGACTCTGTTAAAGCAATTGGGACCACTTTAATTATTTTATGGGCTTACTTCCGCACTATTTTTGGATGATGTAAACTTATTATGTTTTGATAATGAATTTATTCTAAATGAATGAAACATAAACATTCTTTGTACCTTATGTTATATACCAATATAGTAGTACCCCAATGCATGTATGCTTCTGCGAAACCTGAATTTTGGGGGTGCTACATTAGTTGCTAGTCAACTAACCTAAAAGCTACTAATTAAACTAATGTGCAAGAAAAGTAAATTAGGGTTCTAAAAGGGAAGTGAAGCGTATCTACCTATGATGTATTACTCCTTGCTAGCTATCCAATTCTACCTACTGAATTCTCACATCCTTGTTTTAATTGAAGCGTTGTATTCCTTAATACCGGTCATGGGGTGTGCTATATTCCCAACTCTATGAATATCAATTTCTCCTACAACCGTAAGTCAATTACGCAATCATAGGATCATAAACCTCAACTCATGCATGAAATACAATGAGAAAAACCTAGTTGCACAATAGGTTACGTTTTCTAAGACGTTCAAGCTAGTTACACAATGAAGGTCAGTCAGTTTTCTTAGCCTAACGTGAAGCAATCAATTAAACAAAAGACAACATGAAGCAAGAATTATAAACTAAACCAATTAGACTCATTGAGTTTGTCACGAAAACAATAAGATCTAATTAATTATAAACAAGTTTCATAAAATCATAGGTAAACACAAGGTGATTTAGCCAAGCATAATCAATGAATAGCAAACAATAATGATAATTGAAGACATAAAATAAGATTGAATCAATAAACAAACCATTACAAGATGTTTATGGAATTATTAAGACCCTCTAAGTTGCTGAAAAAACACCTACCTAAACCCTAGAATCGGACTTAGGGTTTAGGGCTTACAAAAAGTGAAGTTATAATGTTATATTTATAGGCAGTTTTCTATCGGCAAAGGGTGACGGCGTCAGCCCTAACAAGTGACGGCGTCATGACCCCGTTTTCACCAAATTGTAGATCTTTTCGTCCCGATTCCGTGGCCTTTTGAATCACCTAAGTCCGAGTTCGTATGAAGATTTTTTGGCCAAAACAGTAACAGCTACCTCGCGCGCAAGTTGTGATTGTCTTGATCAACTTGTGAAGGCATCACTTGCAAGTTGTGACGCCGTCGGCCTTCAAATTTGTACGTGACTCCTTCCTCTAAAATACACCTGACGCCGTCAGGTGTAAATTCTTCAAAGATTTCTGAAGCGACGTGTGTTAATTTTCCTCAGCATGAATAACAAGTGACGGCGTCACGTTGTAGCATGTGACGCCGTCAGACCTCCTTTTGACGGGTTTTCGCGACTTCGTCATTTTCTTCACTTTTTCATCCAAATACATCCAAAAAGTGCCGATTTCCAGATTTCTCGTCCCAAGTACCTAAAATGCAAAAAGAAATGATTTTGGGTAATATTTGATCATATAATCACGATTTTGGGCTTAAATAACCCCTTAAAAAGGTATCAAATAAATCCTTATCAATTGTATACCTCAATTCTCATCAGATGCCACAACAACTAAACGGTGTTATAAAAGAGAGTAGAGACTATCCTTTTGCAAGTGATATTTAAGAAAGTACCTTAGCATGGACTGCGCTTCAACATACATTATATTCTCGTTCTCGTTTCCAGACATTGACATGAAGTACATTCATTCAGCGCGGCCACGCAATTGCACTTAATGTTTTCTTACGAAGGGACCATAATATCTTCTCTTATTTTTCAAAGAGTCTGCAAATCCCTCCTTTACTATTAGACCAATTATTCTTACCTCCTAGTGAATCCAGCATTAGTACACAACCTTACGCCTTTACGCTGTAAATGGAAACTAAGCCAAAACTTTGTGAAAAATAAAAAAACTCTTAATCCAATATCTCAGGTGTTGAGGATATCTCGCTAAGACCAACTTTTGATTTAGTCCATGAAGTTGTCTCTCGCGGATCACCCAATACTTAGTCCCAGACTTAAGTACTCATGAATCTATGCCTCTCTTATTTCCATTCTCAGACGAATAAGAGATTAAGCCCATTCACGATAACTGTAAACCAATTCATCATTCCCATGACGCACAAGTAGTTATAGTACAATTTTAGGAATGTGAATATGCACAAGACCAGGGATAAACAAAACATGCAAAATGTTTGGTATTTAAGCATTATGACAAATGAGTTCGCAAAGCTCTTATTAACATATAAACTTTAAATCATTAAGACCTAATCCAGTAAATTATGCTAAGACTCATCAAGGTACTTCATTTCTATAAACTTTTCATGTTTATAGTGCTTAGCATGAGGCAATGGTTTTATTAAGGGATCGACAGCTTTGTCCTCTGTCAAAATTTGTATCATATTCACATCTCCCCTATCAATGATTTATCTTATGATGTGATATTTGCGGAGTATGTGCTTACTCTTGTGATAATCCCTGAGCTCCCTGACTTGTGCCACAACACATTGTTATCACAAAAAATTTCCACAGGATCTGAGATACTAAGAATACTCCATGATCTGCCAGAAAATTCCTAAGCCACACCGCTTTCTTAGCTGCGTCACTCGCTACTATGTACTCTGCTTCTGTAGTGGAATCAGTGATAGTGATCTGCTTCGCACTTATCCAGCTAATTACTCCTCCATTTAACATGAACACATAACCAGATTGTGACTTAAATTCATCCTTGTCACTTTGGAAACTTGCATCAGTGTGGCCCACCACTCTGAGTTCTTTTTCCTAACCACCACCAAACGTTAACATCACATCCTTAGTTCTTCTTAAATACTTAAGGATGTTCTTAACTGCTCCTCAGTGCTTTATGCCTGTATTCATTTGGTACCTGCTTGTCAGCTTATAGCATACACGACATCTGGATGAGTTCATAACATAGCATAAATGATAGACCCTACTACCGAAGCATAGGGCTGCCCTTGCATGTAGCTAATCTCGGGTTCTTTACCCGAGCACTATTTTTTGGATAAAGCAACCCCTTCGGTTGTTAAAATTACTTGTTTTAATTTTCTGCATAAATCATGATCAATCTCATGCAAAGTTGATCATGAGCAAACTAATGATAGTTTAATAATTGTTATTTGTGTCATGTATGGCCCATCATGCCCATAGCGTTTTGTCATGTTTAATTATTTTATAATTAGTTGCCTTTCAAAAAAAATTAAAAAAAAAATAAAAAATTGATAATTAGTTTTTGCGCACCAGTTAAGGCGTGCAGGGTTTGGCCTCGATGCCAAGTTGTAATTTACATTCAGTTTTTTGTGTTTATTTTAATTGTAAGTATTAAAATATGATGGATGGAGACAGGTGGTGCAAGCGTATGCTCCCTTGACAAGATATTAGGATCTTGAGTTAAGTGGGAGTACTGGAGTAACCCTAGCACTATGTTCGTAAGAAAAAAATAAAGAGAAAGTGAAAGTAAAGTAAATTAAGAGGGGATAAAGAAATAGAAAGGATGTAAAGTTGTCTTTCCCCCCAAAAGTGGGGTGAAAGTTTTTAATGCAAAATCCTATCACTTTCACTACTTTACTTTCATTTTACTTTCCAACTAAAATTTGAGAACACAACAAACATCACTTTTATTTACTTTACCTCCTATTACTCAACTTGAGAACACAATGTAGGTCACCCACTGCATCCATGTTGGCTCATCGATACAATTATAGGATTCTGGGCTAGGCTATACATGTTTGTCTTTGCATGATTGTGTTTATTGTCTATGCTTAATTTGATTGTTGCATGATAAACACATGTTTTGGGTATAAGGGTTAAAAAAGTTTTTAAAAGGTTAAACGCCAAAGTTGTTTTAAAGAGTTTAAAAGATGTTAAATTGTTTTAACAAAATTCTATTGTAAGCATATGTATGTGTTGTTTATGACACGGTTTTTATTTATAGGTTACCTGTAAAAATTAAGTCGTGCTATCCAATTGAGAAGGAGTCATCATGTTCACTTTGTGACATGTACAGACCATGCTCAATTTGGGCCAGGATTGGATTGTTGGGAGAGCGTCAGACACGCCTAGACCTTTCATAGACTTCTTATTAGAGGACTAAACTATGTTGATAGTGAGATTAGAGCTCATGGCAAAGATAAAACAACGTGCCATGAATTTTAAATTATAGGTCCTATAAAGATCTAAGAATTGTATAGTTGATACAATTGGTAATTGTTACCTACCAATTAATCTTCCATTGTCGTCAGAAGTCAACCGTACGGTGACTAGGTTAAGTTGGATCTTAGGCTTTAAATAATTAAGTTTTGGGAGCAAGGGTAATTAATTTATTTAACATGAATGCTTTGACTCTCTGTCCTTTTACGATATGTTCTTGAGTTTAAAATTGAGGAGAAAGAAAAGGAAATGGAAATAACTAAAGATGATCTTGTGTTCTTGAGATTATTTAGAAGAGAAAGGAAGTGAAAGTGGAAGGAAAGTTTGTGTGATAATCTTTCGCCCAGATCTGGGCAGAAAAGGAAGGAAGTACTTTCTTCTTCACTTCTCTTCTCTTTTCTTTTAATAAAAAACTGAAGAACATAACGTTACTTGAGAGAGAAACTCAATGGTGACGCTTGTTTGTTCCTACTTCAAACAAAAAAAAATTATTTCAGTACACATATCTTTATACAGATCCTGTTTGAATTCGTTTCTGAAATGTTTCTGATCTTTTTCTTTTTGGCGGCTGAATTTGTATATGGTTAATCTTAGTACTTTCCCCGAACACCTCACAAATGGAGTGGTGAGGAAAATAGGACTTACAAAGATGAGTAGACACTATGTTAAATGACCCATCAGTGATATCGCGCTAAAAATTTTCTAGTGCTTGCAGTTGAATTATTTTGTAGCTTCCCTAGATTTTTAATAACTCTATATTATAGGGTGTCTATTAGTATAAGTCTTTGGTAGTTAGGAAAACTTATGTGGGCTTAGCTGTCCGGGAGTCCGAACAAGATTAGGATTGTTTTTACTGTGAGGTATTCTTTGAAGTTAAAGATGTATGTAGTTGGTTTATTGTCTAGTTTATCTTCTAGTTTATGTCTATGGTCAGTACATTATGATATGTGAGGTGTTTCTGTGGATTACATCGCATAAGCTGTTTTAAGTATATATTACGCTTTTTAATAAGACTATGAGAGTGAAGATATTAAAGTAACTTCGAGAACTCCCACCTAGGCATTGCTTTAGCAGATGATGATGTTATAGGAGGAGATGCTATTGATTAGTAGGACAACGGACGTAGGAAATGATTTGAGGAAGAAACTTAGGGGACGAAGTGTAATATTAGATTAGGTTCACACCTATTGCAACATCATAGTTACCTAACACGGTTGTATCGCAAGCCCTAGGTCGACCAAATATTGTCTTTTTTTTTGTGGTAACTCCATGGATGTCGCTTCGTCTGCACATAGATGCGCCTTAAAGATGAAGTTGGATTATCGCTTGCAGAAAGAATTAATCCATTCCAAAATGTGTTTGGGTTGTACCAATCCCTAGGAATGTGACTATAATAGATAAGGGGTTTCTGAGTAGATTAAAACTAGATGAGACTGTCGGAATAGTTGGCAAAGTAGGTTTAGATTCAAATTTTCGGTAACCTCAAATATAGGATTGTTTTCTGAGAATACTACCTCCGCCCTCTGACTGGCTCGTCGATTGATACGTTGGACTCCTATTAGATACTAGCAAATTCTGTGGTAAGGATTCTCAGAGGATCTACCAAATGCTGGATGATGGTGGAATGCTGATTCTTGTGAATTTATCTTACTCAATGAAGGCCGGTATATTGGTGGCATACACCTCTCAGAGGTTCCATTGACTTCGCAACCCACTGGGCGTATAGATTCTATGTTCTGGATAATAAAGACATGCTTATTGATACGGTGTCTATAACGCAAATGATTCGAAAGGTTGTGATCTATGCAGAGATAATATGGCATTTTGGTTAAAGTTATTATTTAGTGATCACTATGGGGAATGTATTGTTCCAATGGTTGTATAGATCTTACTATTCGGATAAAATAGAGTTATCTCTAAAATCATAGTTCTTATAATTCTATA
Source organism: Artemisia annua (assembly GCA_014162995.1). NCBI lineage: Eukaryota > Viridiplantae > Streptophyta > Magnoliopsida > Asterales > Asteraceae > Artemisia > Artemisia annua. Next base: position 7,531 of record LBNU01037333.1, on the reverse strand, counting down.
GATGTTATATTTGATGTGTTTGCTAAAAGAGATATAATTCAGATGGACTATTAATTATATATGTGATTGCTCCAGGAAATCTGATTGTGATGAATTTTGGCCAATATTTGTATGAGATGTGAGTTAGCGAAGGACTGTTGTCGATGCTGGGGATAACTGTACATCGGGTTCTGCAACTTACCTTCTTTATGTATCTTTCGAATACTAGAAAAACACACTCTAGAGCGGACCAATATGGTAATATTTGCTTTAGACCTACAATCTATATGCCTTTAGACACGCGATGACTTGCTTGGAAATTTTGTAGGCTAAATGTCAGAATAACCATCTTACGAGGCACCTATTGTTAGGAAACGTATTTAAGGTCATCCTAGCTATGAGATGTACAGTGGGTGTAAATACGGCACCAAATATAAGCAGCTCTCACAAAGTATTAAGAAATAAACTATGAGCTCAATTGAGGATATTTTCCTCTACGGCAACTACTCGATGAGTGTACTTTTATGCTCTAATCGCTATAAACTAACTGAAGGTCAAAAGGCTATGTGACTCGAATCATTGACACACATGGAATTTGTGAAGTTGTGTTGCATCTTTTGCGCTCGTTAAATGAAAGATCCTCACAAAATCGATCTAAAGTGGATATATAGGTTTGACTGTGGGCACTGCACTCATGCTATCTAGAGGCACTTTTGAACTCCATGAATTCACTTGGAATTAAGATTCTATAATCCGTGCAATAAATCCATAAGGCTGCCGAAGCACTTAGGTAAACACCTGGCTCTATTGGAATATTGAGATACCACCATGCTGGATGACGAGTTGTAAGTAGTGTTTGATAAGTGCTTGTATTAATAATCGGTATTGAACGTGTATTATGTTATAGTGTTAGTTTTCACCTTCATAAATAAAAGTACTGAACAAAATACAGGAGATGTTTTTTAATTAACATTTGGTTTAGTAGAGATACACAGAGATCTTGCTAGCTATTTATAAACGATCAAGCAGAAAATAGTAAATGGTCGGACTGATGTGCTAATGTAGTTTCAACTGGAGTGAACTATAACCAGCCTTTAAAATGCGTACGCTACCTATGGCATAGGATGGTCCTAGGTTGAGAGGAACAATCTCTGTACGCTCGCGCTCATCCCCATGATATATGGGTAGTTCCGCCGACTAACTATAAAAGAAATTTGGAATTGTATTAGACTTTAGTAAGACGATGAACTCCCAGAACTGTTAACTATGCAAGCAACCTTGACATTCGTGATGGTCATCACTAATAGATTATCATTAAAGCCATATTGTCTTCTGTATATCGAAGACTCCTAAAGATCCATCAAATAGGAGGTTAGCAAATTACTGTTGGAAGATTGGCATGAGTAGCATGGAAAGGATGACCATTGCACTGAATCAAACGTCAATCAACTGAAAGATTAAAGCGTATAATTTGCTGAAATCATTCATTCTAAATGGCGGTGCGGACATTCAGGATTGATTGGATGGAGAAAATTTGATATGAAAAAACTATTCGTTGAAAAGAGACAAACTTCTTAAAATTTTCAATGAACTGTTTACTGAGATTAATTTCTACCGGTTAGTGAGAGTAAAATTGGCTATAGGGGACCCATATAAAAAGAAAAAGACCTAAATTTTCGCCGCGCCGGATGATAGCCAATAAGTACAGACCCTTAAAAATAATAAGAGGAGGAGAAACTGTGCAGATTGTATATGAGAAAGCATTACTGGGTTTGGAGAATGTTGGTATGTTTCTCTTCATCTAGATGTATCTGAGATAGTGATCTTAGGTACCTTGAGTGTTGCACAAAATTCACTAGAATGATCTTGGAATGTTTATGTTGTTGACATTGTATTTTGCTATCGTATTTTGTTCTTTCAATATAAACTAATTCCCTAACAAATGTAGTCTCTCTTATCTCACGTTAGGGAGTATTGTGTATTCTTATATAACATTTACTGTTTCATTAACTTTCCCATTAACTTAATGAGTTTTAAATAGTCTATTACTAGTCCTAATTTTTTGGAGTTATTTTATTGTCAATCTTATTAATATTGAATAGATTAGAAAAAGGAATGTTGATTTATGACTAATTTTACTTAATCTTCTTTAGGGAGTAATGATTTTATGATGTCGAGAGGAGGCTATTAGTATATTATGTATCGAAATCCCGTGAATGCTTAATGTCTCAGGGTGCTGGTGGCTTAGCTCTCAATCGATATTACCATTAACGTGCCTCCTGTATACTTTGTTTCTTTAATAGTAACACTTATGACCAACTTGTATGTACGTAAAACCATTAATATAACCATTCAGCAATTCATACTATAAGTTTCACCCTCTCTTTGCGCATATCTTCTTGTTGTTTCACGAAGTTGTATTTCTTTTCTGTCTCTTTAGGGTGACTTTGGTCCTATTGTTTTGGCATAAACTCCATTTTGCTATGTCTGCTATGGATTTGTTTAAAATTATACGCTCATTATTGAAAATGTTCTCCAATGACAGTTAAAATATATATCAACAAATATTATTTTCATTTGTCTTAGTAGTCTATATAGATAGAATCTCTTATTGTGCTTGTCTTGTGTGAGAAAATTAGTTTTTATTCTTGTCCAATCAAATACTATCGCATTTTACCCAGTTTGGACAAGCGCACCAAATGGAACCATATGCACCCTTTTCGAGGCAATATATGTTATTAGATTGATTCGCAACAAGGAGCTACATCTGCCTTGTGCCTCGTAAGGAGTGTATACTCCTGTGTCTTGCTGCCCTGAAACATATTGACCAACGCTTGAACGGCCGATTGCTGGACACTAGGTTCTTCCTTTCTTGACCAAATGTTATTGACAGCCAAATGTCTTCAGGAAAGCGAATTTGATCGGTATTGCAAGCTATCACTTTATGAGCGACTCTCGCCTTCCTCTGTACTTATCCCAAATAGGAAGTGTGCACACGTCTCGGACTGGTCAAATTGCGAATTGAGACCAGGGCTGGGCATTTAAAGTGTAGAGTCACGGGCCTACTATTGGTGCATCGAACAGGTCAGCCAGTTGAGCGTTCCGTTTGCGTTATAATCTGTTCGAATTGATTGCTAATTTCCACGTAACTATATGTGTGATGTATTTCATTATTCTCATTTCGCTCAAACACCTTTTATACCAAATGACCTGACATAATCATATAACTTTCTACAACTACTATAAAATAGACACGAAAATGAAGTCATCACACTAATAAACCTTCCCATATTAAAACAAGAATAGCATAGGTCCTCTTCAATACCAATAACTAATGTCTCATCCATAACAAACTATACTCGCCCAGAAAAAAGAAACCGCAGTTTTCAAAGAGTGCAAATGCATGGGGACATGTGTACACCTAAGTAACGCTTTACTCGGTGAGAGAATATTCCTTGTTTATTTGTATTAGTGAACTCTCGTTCAACAATTTGAGTATTGTTGACATTTTTAGCATAATCCTGGACATTATCCTAGGCCTTCATGATACATTTACACCATAAAGTATGAACACGCATCTCCCTATCTACGCCTACATTATCTCTCAGCTACATGTCTATTCAGACCAGACATACTCTTTAATTAACACGAAAATATTCCATTACCCTTTTACTCAAATGACCAAGCTTTTGCATCTTACTTAGCCAGGATTAGTGAGCCTTTTTTAGACAGTAGTGTAGGTTGTCCACTATTCAATTATTAATTACATTTCAGACTTATTCTAATTACATTTAACATCCAAATTACCTACATCTAATTTTATTACTTTACCATTAAGTTAGTCTGTCCAATCAACGTTTGTTAATGGTGGGGTCTCATGATGCTTTAGGATGGGAATAGCTAATGTGTTTCTTGTATGCACTGGCTAACTCAGCAATTAGTTGGGGTAACACAGGCACTACTTTCATTATTATTACATAGGGCATTAAGCTATGTCATTTCTTCATTATTTTGCTTCTATTGAAAACTGATCAAATGATTATGTAGTAGTACTTGTCTCTCTCGATAGAATCAACTTGGTCTTGGGGGTAGGTGTATCATGACCGTTCATACTAATGGAATTCGGTTATGGGGGTTCAAGTTTCAAACCATCTATCCCCAAATTTATATTCCTCCACACATCATCCTCCCTTATCATATGTCTATTCTCTTTTAATTTTTTCTTACTATCTTTAGCATATATCCAGGTTATACAGTCCTAACAATCAAGGCCTTTATCGTATTTGACTTGTTTAATTCATGCAAGGTATATGACTGATGGCCAACTAAGTATTTCCTTTTCCAGTTAGTGTTTTTTAGGACCTTAGGACAGAAATTCGAATGGTGACTGCTAGATATGTGTAATATAAACAACAATTGACGCTTCTTACTTGAGTTTTTATTAATGCAATTTAATGAATGACATTTATCTAGGAGTACCAAAGTCATATTTGATGTATTTCAATATAGTAGAAGATCTGCACTCAATTGTCTTGGTGTAGTCTAACCATAGCAAACATTGACAATCTGTTAGTCTTCTGTTGCAATAGTTCAGGCAAGGGGTTTGATACTGCATGTTACTAGCAATTCAGTAAAAATCTTACATGCCGTTCATAATATAATACTCGTTGGGCAATTATATTATTAAAGTTATTTATTGCGAAGTCATCTTCCGCAGTCAAACTATTACGACTTTCTTACATTATAGAGTCATAGTACTTTGATCGTGAGGGGGCAAGTTGATTCTAGTAAAACACCATTGGACAGGGGGTAGCAAAGGAGGGTTTATGCCGGCAACTTGGTAATCTGTATCTATTGCATAGTACAGATGAGATGGGAGGAATGGGCTGATTATAATCTAATTCAAGTTAATTATATTGAAGGGTATGATATGATAGTTTAATTGTCTGTAATATATGTTTTGTTATAAAGTTTAGGTTTAGAGAGGTTTTAGTTAATGATCCCACAGAAAAAGGGGGAGATATTGTAGTGAAAAAGTAATATCAATTACGGGATGAAAAATAACGTTCCTTTGATTATTTTATTTCCAGATATTAGTAAAATCGGAGATTTTATAGTTCTTTGTAGATAAGATACAGAAAATAGGAAATAGGCTTAAAGTGATAGAGCTATATACACGAGATTACTATAATCAGATATATAGCTGTTACGCTGGTGTTACGTTACTATACAGGCGTTCAACCTTAATACTGGTGGGTGCGTAATGAAGGGGTTGAATTAGTTGTGCCTACTCTATATTGACAATAACTCTCTATCTCATATTGATCGACAGACTAGGAGACCTCAAATTCCTATTTTCTCATTCATAATATTAATACAGTCATATTGGCAGTTGGAACTTTCTGCATTCAAAGGATCACTTCAAGTTGGCCACAAGTTCCATCCTTAATAATAGTTGCTATGTTGGAAGAAATAGGCGCACAATGTTTTAGGTAATAGTAAAATTTGTCTTTATATATTGCGTATTTAAAACTTAATTAATTACAATGATATTAAAGAATTTGATGATTCTACACAAAATTTACAAGATATAAGATGTTTTCTACGTTCCTCAATATAAGCTTTTAGTCTCTATAACTAAACAGGTCGACTTGGCTTGATATGCAGATAGGCTAGCGCACCTTATTAATCTCTTCTCAAATAAGAAAAGGTGTTCTTACAATTAACCCTTCAAAAGAAGAGGCTGGATGTATTGCGTGTGCAGCTTACTAGCTCCCTGTAGTATCGATTGTTCAAATTTTTGTTTGATAATTACCAATAAGCAATAAGAAAGATACATAAAGGTCTTGCTTCTTGAGTTACATTCAGATGATTTACCCCTCTATATCTGTTTTTCGATATGTATGTAATTGATACTAGGTGAGCGCTCTCTTATAATTATGCTGAAATGGATTTCATTATAAAACATAATTGATTCGCACTATATAATACATCAATTGTTTCAGTTGATTTACTGTGATCACTTCCTATCCTCCTTTATATCTCCGAATATCAAAAAGTGGATGTTTAAACGATTAAAGAAAAATCTACTCCTATCAACTTAAGAGTTTTTGTAGTTTTTTATTTGTACATTTTTTGGTGCTACAAACGTGTATTTCTATTGAGGATCCATGTTGTGTTGATGTTCGCCTAATGGATAAGTCAGATTTTATAAAAGTTAAAAAGATGAATGTTGTTAGTAAAGATTGATAGTAGTGAAAAAAAGAAAAGAAGAAGTTGTATTGTGAAAAAGAGAAAGAAAAGAAAGTTCAAGACTCTTTATGTTCACAATGAAGATGTAATGTTAGTGTGTGAATTAGAAAGAAGTTTTCAAGATAGTTGGTAGATGAGATGAGATCGAGTACTAATCTATTCGTTTCTGATGTATAGTGCTTAGTGAGAATCTAGTTCTCAATGCTCTTTATACACAATATATAGGTATCTTTCTGGATACGATGTGGAGAAATCCTCCATGCTGTAAGTGCTAACTCTTGTAACGGTGTTGAGCTAAGATCAGTTTAATTGGGGTTTCCCCTCCGCTATAGAGGGGAGGCATAGTTCGTAGTGCGAAACTCAGAGTTAGCGTGGCTCGGGAGTGGAGTAGGCGAAGAGGAGATTCGTAGAAAATCGAAGCTATAATCTTTTGTTCACGGTTGCAGTCTCTTCATCTTCTTTCCTTATTACTTACTTTTACTAATTTGTCCATATCATTATCTTGTTTGTTTATTGTATTCACATTGTGCAGGTTTACTTATGGTGACCCATAATATGAATTGGTGTTTTTAAAGATAACAAAGTTTTTATAAAATAAAGACGCTAAATATTCAACCCCTTATTTCCACATATTTGTTAGTTAAATTTAGTTGAATTACAGAAAAGTCGGTGTAAAATAATAATACTATTCAGAAAGTTTGCTTGTATTAAAGTGGGACAAAAATAAAAGTGATTTTATTCCAATTAAAGGGCAAAAGGAAGGAAGTAATAGTAATGCTAGTCTGAACCTGGCAACTATGGTCTTCTGATGTGTGTGTAATCGTCATCTCTGTGTATAATTTTTTGTGTAGCCGTTTCATACACATGATTTTCTATCCTATTGGCATTCAATAATCTCTTTTTGACAATAACTTTCAGTTCTCTTGTTAAGTATTTTATAGATTAATGTGAAATAAATGTTTTGGTAGCTTGTTATTCTCATCATATTAGTATGAATGATAGACTCATGTTGGGAATGCCTAATAATGTTCGGAAGATAAGTGAAATCGCCATATAAATGCGTGGAGGGAAAAAGTGGGCATAGGCCAGCAAAAAGGGACGAAGACAAATAATATCTTTTTAGAGAGTTTACTAAATACCCAGAATTATATGCTAGTAACCTTTCTTATTAAAGTGACTGTAGAAGTTAAAGCTCTAGTTTATAAAATTAAAGTTGAAGTCATAATGTGTACATATTCTCATTGATAATGTTATCAATGAACACTTCACCTTGTAAAATAAGTTATAGCAGCATATAAAG